>JABEVN020000871.1:0-27663 GCA_013146195.2 Codonopsis lanceolata | reverse complement strand
TGCTGCCCTGGGTGATTGCGAAGGAAAATGAGGCAGGAGAATAACCTTATGCCAAGTGTAGCCTGCAACAACTATATGGCCAAGAACACAAGGAGGACTGCCTTTTCCTCTCCCCGCATATCAAAAAAAACAAACAAACAAACAAACAAACAAACAAAAAAAAAAGAGAGAAAAGCCCGCTCAAACCCGAAGGTATACTCCTTTGAATTTCATTTCTGAGATACAACGTGTCACTACCCTTAGATATATGGTATAGCTTTATTACGATGTATTTTGAGTGTGCATTTATTTTCTCATATCATGTAAAATTATACTCGCATTACATAACCCATGTCTGCATGATTTTAGATACAAATGACAAAAACAAACAAACAAACAACAAAAAACAACAACAAAAGAGAGAAAGAAGAAATAAAGGAAATAGAGAAAATTCACCTGGCCGGCAATGGAAGAAAAAAGAAAGGGAAGAAAGAATGAAGACTTCTCGCTTCTTCATTCTCAGATGAAGAAAGGAGGGAAAGTGGGACTTTTCACTTTTCCCTCCAAGCAACTTCGAATCAGACCTAAGTCCTCAAAATTTCAGAGTTGCAAAGTGCCCCTCGAGACTTAACAAAGTTAACAAAAGCAATTTGTTAACCACATGACCTTTCACCCAAAAGCAAGGAAAGCTCATATCTCCACCACCGCCGACAAGTAAAAGTCAAAAAATTCAATAAAAGGTAAGCCCTTTCCTAAAAAAAAAAAAAAAAGAGAAGAAAAAAGGAAAAAAAAGAAAAGAAAAAGAAAAATCAATCAAAAGAAAAGAAAGAAAGAATCAAGAAAAAAAAAGGAAAGTCAGAGGAAAAATAAAATCTAAAAAAGGAAGTGCAAAATAAAAAAAAAAATGCAAGAAAAAGAAAAGAAAAAAAGAACAAGAACAAAATCCCGGTGAGGCGAACTTCGTTTGAGTGATTCCTTGAATAAGGATACGTAGGCAGCCTATTTCGATAAAAATACGACCATCAAAAAAAAAGAGAAAGAAAGAAAGAGAGAATAAATTCTGACAAAATTAGCGAAAATGAAAGATCATTAGAATCATGGCCGGTCATGAGTAAGTCTGATATTCTTACCTGACTATTAGAATAATTTCCTTTTAAGAAAGTTTGCTTTTAAATAAAAGAAAAATCTTTATCAAAAGGTTTTGTTTCAAAAAAAAAAGAAAAAAAAAGAGGAATATTCAAAAAACAAAAAAAAAGAGGGAAGAAGAAAGAAAATTCTTTATCGTGTCGGTAGTTTTTGGATCGGTTAAGGCAGATTTTGAAAAATTTGAAGAACGTTCTTTGTAAATGATGTAAGGTATTGATCGGTCGAGTACAGTTTTAATCACGAAAGGTCCTCTTATTGTGTTTGGAAACAAGGTATTGACCAGGCCAGACACAATATTGAGGTGATCTCTTAACATATTTCAATGACAGTATTGACAGTTGAAATATGGTTTTAAAATACAAAAATCTTCATATGAGTTTGACAACGGTTTCGGACCGGAAGAATCGACTTTTCGAAAAACATGAAAATCTTTTCTTCAATTGGTTGTTTGTTTCGGCTTAGGCGAACTTCGTTTGATCGATTCCTTTTATTAAGGGATACGTAGGCGGCCATTAGTAGGTCCGACCATCAGACCATTCAATTTACGCCTCTAAAACTGCGATAACTGCTATAAGCTGACTAAAAATGTCTAGGATAGGGAGGTTTGATAAATTCTTGCATTATAACTTGACTACAATTTGCATATTTCTCCCTCGTTTTGAAAAAGCGAAATTGGAGAGTCTATTCTATCAACGATGTTCGCCTACTCGCAAGTCGCGGGTTACCCGTAGACTCCATAGTCGAGGGGCTCTGTAGACACCCCACTCGTACCCACTCGTATGTGACATGACATAAAATATCAAGACCTGTTAAAACATTAACAAATGTCAAGTTATGTGGTCAAAAGTGCAAAAGGACAAAGTAGATGCTAAAAGGACGAATGTAGGGACTAAAGTGTTAAAAATGGACCAACTTTGAAATTTGGGCGGCTACCATCAAGTTTGGGCATGGCGCCCAAACTCGTAATATAGGGTGGCGCCAATTCCACTCTTCAGTGCAGCTCATCAAAGATTTGCCTTAGTAAGATGCAACTTTTCCCGGTGTACACTCATTCAACGCAATATTCTGGAAAATGGGCGTGGCTCCCTACAAATTTGGGCATGGCGCCCAAATTCCTATAGCATGGCGCCAAAAGCCTTCCTTAGCACGCCTTCAAACGCTATCAGATAATGTGACTTATCCAACGCAAGGTGCAACTTTTGAGTTGATCGAAGAGGAAAAGAAATGCTGCGATGTCCCTATTTTATCCTATAAATAGCAGCGTTTCTGCCTCCTCATTTCACTTGACGTACTCCTTCGCCATCTGAAAGCTTCCGCTCTCGTTACGCCGAGAATTAGAGAGCGGTGTGAGATAGTGAGAGATCACCTCAAAAAGCGAAACTGCCAAACCTCCTCCAAATACAAAACCAGCCGATAGAAGTGTACCTTAGCCCCCCGCCTAGGTATCCACCCTTTTCCCGGTCAAAAATCGTGAGAGCGGCTTGCTCGCCGATTTAAAGGCCAAATCAGCCGAGTAAGCCGTTACTCTTGCCTCGATTTCAGCCTACTTCAAGCCCGCCAAACAACCAAAAACAAGCAGTTACCCCCGCCCGATCCCGAGGCCTAAAAGTAACTTTCGAGGCGATCGCTGCCCAAATTCACACAACACACAACACACAACTTCAAACAACAAAAAAAAAAAGACTCTCTCTCCCGAGGGACGAGCGAGAGCACACCCCTACTGTCTCTGTAAGTTTTTATTTTTAAATCTTTCATTTCCATGTAATAGTATTATTTCCATCCGCCCAATGTAGCCATATAAGCGGTGTGCCGCCTGGATTTAATTAGGAAATAGTACTAAATGTAGTTTATTATGGCAAAATGTTTTTAGATAGATTTGTAATTATTTACTTTATTTATTCAGTAAAGTCTCTATTTGTAAATGTATTATTTCCAGACCGGTTCAATATCAATATGTAAGCAGTTATGCTGCCCGGATGTTGTTAGGAAATAATACTAAATGTAGCCGTTACTATGGCCGAATAATTTCAAGTATATTTGTAATTGTTTGTAAAAGAGTCGTTGCAAGTCCGTAAATAATATAGATGTAATGGATGTATTTGTAGGCGCTAATGCTTTATTTATCTATTTAATAAATATAACAAAAAGCATACTTTAGCCAAAAACCGTTTTGAGACCGAAAGGGCGAGTTGGGTGCCTAGCACCTTCCCAACTCGTAACTTAGCCTCCGAACCCGTTTTCTTCATCTCTGGTTTTCTTTTTCTGGTTTTGCTTTATTTTTGCCTTAAAATAAAGATGGCGACTCTAAAAACATTTTGGATCCAGTGGGGCCTCGCAACATCTTTCTTTGCACTTTCACGTTTTCCCCTAAAAAAGGGAGAATGGGAATGGAAAGGTGATGTATTCCTATGTCCTGGTATCCCCTAAACAAGGGATAACTTGACGTAGAAAACCCAAAGCACTCATAGTGATCCGAAATAGGCCATAAGGCTATTTTCATAAAATCCATATGGGGCGCAACATTTTTTCTTTGCACTTTCACGTCCTCCCCTAAATAAGGGAGGATGGGAATGGAAAGGTGATGTTTTCCTATATCCTGGTATCCCCTAAAAAAGGGATAACTTGACATAGAAAATCCAAAGCTCCCTTATTGGATCAAAAATCCACTAAAGGCAACCGAGGCGCATTCCCACGCGCTATTCCGACAGCACTCCTCCCGCACTTTTGATTTCGTCCTCCCCTAGACAAAGGAGGGTGGAACGAGAGCAGTGGATGTCACCGCATCCGCACGGACGCGCACCCCTATCCAAGGGCACGCGGGGCGCGGGAGCACATTCCCGGGAACCCACATATACATATAAGGGCTCCTCGGGCACGGGGCTGCTAAGGAGAGACGGCTTGCCAAGATATTCCCTGAGCTACATGAGGGCTTTGGCACATTTTTTCATTCCACTCGAACCCCTTGTTTCCGCGTAGGATCTTGAATAATGGCAGGCATTTCTCCGCTGACCGGGAGATGAAGCGACCAAGGGCAATGATTCTGTCATTTAACCGCTGGACCTGTTTGATGCACTGGGGATGTTCCATCTTGATCAATGCCTGGATCTTCTCCGGGTTTGCCTCTATCCCCCGCTGATTGACCATAAAGCCAAGGAACTTTCCTGCTCGGACCCTGAACACGCACTTGCTCGGATTCAGCTTCATGTTATATTTACGCAGATTGGCAAACGTTTCTTGCAGGTCAAGAATGTGGTCGCAGCCTCTGGTTTTGATGACCATGTCATCAATATAAGCTTTCATGTTCCTTCCGAGCTGAAAGCCAAAGACCTTGTTGACCATGCGTTGATAAGTGGCCCCTGCGTTCTTCAGCCCGAAGGGTATTATTTTGTAGCAGTACAAACCTCTGCCTGCCTGGAAAGCAGTTTTAGCCTTGTCTTGTTCATTCATCTTGACTTGCTGAGTATGCATACAGGAAACTGAGCATTTCAAAGCCGGCTATAGCGTCGACGAGCACATCAATGCGCGGAAGCATGTAGCAATCCTTCGACCAGATTTTTCAGAAGGATGGAGAATAATGTTGAAATCTCCTCCAACAATCCACGGAATATGATGAGAAGAGGAGCTAATATGAATCAGATCATCCCAGAGTTCTTTTCGATCTTCTATGTTACACTTAGCATAGACACGAGTGAGGAGAGCATGCGTAGGCCACATGAAATGGTGAAGTTGTAAAGTGACTTGTTGAGAAGAATCATTAATTAAATGACAGGTAAAAGAAGATTTAACAAAGATCCAAATAGAGCTTAATGAATTGGAAGCGGAGAACCTGAAACGCAAATGGCGAGTAATGAGGTTAAGTTTTTTGATATCCAGCATAGGTTCAAAAAGAGCAACAATCGAGATGTTGTGGAGTCTGACGAGATGCTTGAGACGGCTAATAGAAGGATCATTGCCAATTCCCCGAATATTCCAGAAAAGGATTTTAATATCCATAAATAGATTAAATGGAAGTGCCCTCCGATGGTTTAGAAGCTTGGGAATGAGTAAGCCTATCTGAAGGAGGAATAGGAGGTTTTTGCTTGAGTTTGATTAAATTCTAGGAAGTCTCAATAGTAAGGGCATTGAGAGAGGTATTAACTTCATCTTCCGTCTCTAAAACATCCAAATCCACAAACCTATTTGGAAAAGTTTGAATGGCAGAAGGAGCAGTATTATTTTCTAGACTTTGAGACAAATTGGTGGTGCATAAACTTGGAGAAGCAATAGTCTTTCGGGCACTGACAGAAGGAATATCACAAGGAATAACATTATTTATTCCAGATTGAAGGAGCTTGAATTCTTCCACATGAGGATGATCTTGTTGAATTGCCGAAGTAGGATTATTGTGATCCTCCACAATAATGGGACTGGAGTCTTGATGGGGAGTTGTTTCACCATGTTTTGTATTATCTTTGCCATTATCAGTGGGGTCATTTAGGGGGTTTGCATGGGAAGGAGCTTGCATGCCATTATCACAAACAGTTTTTTTGAGAGTCCACCGTTGGCAGAGGAGACTAGGCTGGTGTTTTTGTTGAGAGTTAGGATGGACGAACTCAGCACGATTAAGATCGAGGTTCTTAATCTTACAATTAAGATCTTGGTGGCCTTGTCGAAAACTGTGAGTACAATAGGCAGGCTTGTTTTCAGCCTCAATAGGCTACCAGAAACTCGGATAGATATTGCCACAATCAACCCAAACGTGAGTGGGACAAGGATGAAGCAAATCGATCTAAACATAGATACGGGCAACACTAGGTCTAGAAAGATTAATAGTTGGCTGATCGAGCATAAGAGGCTTACCAAATAAGGAGGCTAAAGAAAATAACGTGGATTTATTGAAAAGATGAATAGGATGGCCATGCAAGGAAAACCAGACCGGGATGATGGAGCTCTATATATCAGGTCAGAAGTTGGGTAACCATTTGAAAACATGCATAAGATACTTACCAAGGTACCAATGATCCTTAATCCACAGCCTTTGGTAATCTTCATTATTACTAACTTGAATGAGAACATGTTTAGAGCCCATATGGCCTATAGTGAAGGCAGCTTTGAGGCCATTGGTATTGAAATATTTACGAGTAGCTTCCATTGATGGCCTACCGTGAGAGAATTTGCATATTAAGGCAAAACGAAAAGGAGCAACAAGTGTTTCTATGAGTTTTGGAGAGAGCTTGAGCGAGGGCTCACCCTTGTAGGATGATGGCGAGATGGAAAAAGGTCGGGGAGAGGATGTGGAAGAGGAGCATAGGGTGGTAGCAAAGGATTTTGGGATGGTGGGAGAGGGAGGATCAAGCGGCGTCGGAAGGACCTCGGCCATAGCCGCCAAAGAAGAGAAACCCTAAAAAGGAAGAAAAGGCAAGGAGCACAGATCGCACCTTTAGTGCGTGAAAGAGTGTGTTTTTTTTATTAGCGTTAACTAGGCTATCCTTCCTTCCATTGATTGAATCACCTATTTATAGGGAGTTACAATTAGGGTTACACAAAGAAAGAGTACAAGAAACCTATACAAGGTAGGAGTTCTAATAAGGTAAGAACTATACAAGAAAATAAACTATATACGGGAGTTACCACTAAATAATAATTACAAATATTTATTCTCTAATATGCCCCCGCAAGATGGATGTTCGATAGAAGATACCAATCTTGTGAAGTAACTAGCTACTGGAGCCATTAGCGAGCAAGTAGCTTGGTGAGGGCATCAACCAAGGAGACATGGGAAACCTGTAAGAGCCCATCTTGAACCTGTTGCTAAATGAAGTGAAAGTCTAGTGTCACATGCTTCATGCGAGTATGGAAGACCGGGTACGAGCAAAGACTAGTGGCAACCACATTGTCACAGTAGATGACGGGTTGATTGGAAGAAGTAAGACTCAGCTCGCTAAGGAGAGACCCAATCCAGCGGACCTTGACAGCTATGGCAGCCACAGCGGTATTCAGCTTCAGTAGAGGAGCGAGCAACCGTGCGTTGTTTCTTGGAGCTCCAAGAGATCACGTTGCTTACAATGTAGACAATGCATGTGTTGGTGGAAGTGTAGTCATCTTTGTTGCCTGCCAGTCGGCATCGGTGAATACATGGAGAGCTAAGGGAGTGTGATGATGAAGGAGAATTCCAGCATCAATTGTCCCACATAGATAGTGAAGAACTCGTTTGGCTACATTCCAGTGCTCGGTGGTCCGTCTATGCATGAACTTAGAGAGTTTGTTGATGTCATAGGCGATATCAGGGTGAGTGAGAGATAGATACTAAAGGCTCCCGATCACAGACCAAAACTTTGTAGGGTCGTAAGAGCGCACTCGAGCGTTAGAGTTGGGAGGTGACGAGGGAGTAGCAACCGAGCGGGCATCTATCATGCCCGTGCGAGCGAGGAGATCTGCAATATAACCGTGCTGGGAGAGCAGGAGACCAGTTGGTCGCTTAACAACTTCAACACCAAGGAAATAGTGAAGGTCACCAAGGTCCTTAAGCGAGAATCAAGAAGAAGTAAGGTGGAGATAAAAGTTTGAACAAAGAAGTTGGTTCCCAAAGAATGATAATGTCATTCACATAGACAAGGAGATATATGATAGTGCCCCCTGCATTAAGGATGAACAATGATGTGTCTCCCATAGAGTTTGTGAACCTGGAGACAAAAAGAAACTGGTGCAACTCATTATACCATGCTCGGGGAGCCTATTTGAGACCATAGATAGCCTTGTGAAGCCGACATACATGCTAAGGGTTGCCCTTGACGATGAATTTTGAAGGTTGAGTCATGAATACTTTCTCAAAGAGAGTACCTTGGATAAATACATTGTTCACATCGAGCTGCCGAAGGGCCCATCCTTGGCAAACGACTAAGGAAAGAACTAGTTGCACTGTACTGGGTTTATCGGGCTGAAGGTCTCATGATAGTCAACGCATGGTCGCTAGTGAAATCCTTTATCAACTAGGCAAGCTTTATAGCGATCAATGGTGCCATCAGCATGATGTTTGATACAGAAGATCCATTTGCAGCCAACAACATTGCGAGCACCTACCGAGGGAACCAGATCCCAAGTACCATTTCGAGTCAGTGCATCATACTCCTTAAACATGGCCTGGCACCACTTGATATTTTTGAGGGACTGTGTGACACAAGTCGGTTCACTGTCCGCTGCTAGGTGAGCTGAGAGACTGAGTTTAGTGAGTGGCTTGTAAATATATTTCTTGAAGCGAGTAACAATGGACGAGGTACATGCAGTCGTAGGCACATGAACTAGAGCAACGGGCATGGGATTATCCTTAGGTTCAACGGGCACTGGAGTAATAGGCACAATGTTTTCCTCGGGCGTGGAACTTGGTACTGAGAAGTAGCCAGCAGCAGGCATAGAGCTATCCTCGGGCAGGGTACTAAGTGCCGATGAGGATTGAGTAGTATGCATAGGGCTGGTAGCAGGCATAGTACTGACAAGATGAGGTTGGTGTATGGGAGAGATGGAATCAACCAATGTTTGATTAGCGCTAGGAGCAACTGGCATGGAGTCACTGGAGCGGGTAGCGGACGATACATATGAAGCCGAGAGAATATCGTGAGGTAACCAGGTAGCACGAATGGAGTCAGTGGGCTGAGGAAGACGCAACTCGAGGTTGGACATGGGGAACTCGGACTCGAAAAACTAAACATGACGGTAAACAAACTGTTTAGTGGTGGTCAGATCATAGCATAGGTAGGCATTTTGGGTGAGTGAGTAACCAAGGAAGACACATGGTGTAAGACCCCGAACCTTTGTATGTTTGACTTTCTTGTTTTACGTGCCAAATGGCCGTAGAATTTCGTGTTTAGTTTGGTGTTAGAGCCTTGGTATGTGTGGGAAGGATTTGTAGAGGCCAATACCTTAGTATTATAAGTTTATTGGTTATGGGATGCTTATTGAAGAGATTTGAGTCTCTAATACCTTGTTCAATCTTTCGGGAACTTAGGAGTGCATGAAAGCTCTCATTTGCCTTGTAAACTTGTCTTTGGGACTCGTGAGATATTGACTTGAGTTCTAGGCCTAGTAAACTAGTCCTTAACATGTTTGAGAATACTTATTCGTGCTTGCTTAATCTTAGGCTAGTTCGCGTTTGAACGATTGGTGATTCGTTGGTTGTTTGCCTCGCCTTTCGACCCTCGTTTGTTTTCATTACGGACATGGTTCGGGTGTGTTTAAGTGGTGTTTAGAAAGGGTAGATCATACCCTTTGATGTTGTGGTTGTTTTGGATCATTTATAGGCATAAATTTTAAACTTTTCTAACTTTCAGACCTTGCGGTCGCAAGGTGTTTTGGGCTTGCCCTCGCATGAAAGTAATAACAGTAGACGAAATTATGACTTGGGACCTTGTGGTTGCAAGGTGGGAGGAGCATGCGACCGCATGCTCACTATTTCAGCTCTGGTATATTTTCTTGATTTTGGTTTTTGTCTTTGGTACCCTTACTCTAAGCCCAACCTTAATCAGGTGTTTTGGACTTGTTTAGCCTAATCTAAGCCTAATGGAAGTGTTTTAACACTAAGTCCTCAATTAGGACTTAGCCCTAACCAATTAGAGTGCAACACTTGGATTCCATCCAATTCCTTAAGCTTTGTGGAGTGAAATATCTAGAAATCTCCACTCATTACACCTCCTACAATCAGATTTTTGAGTTCAATAATGGAGAGAGTTTATGTGTGTGTCTTGAAGGTTCCCGGAGCTTTGGTGACCCGATTCTTGATTTGAGACCGGCTATGCGTTTCCCTCGACAAGGAGATCATTCTCTATGGTTTGAATTTCATTTTCCTTTGGTTCTGTACAAAGCTAGGTATGCTTCTACCTCTCTCCTCTTTGTTAAAACTAGCTACAAAGTTTGCTAGAGTTCTTTCATCTTGTCTACCATGATTTGTTTGGAGAAACCTACCCTTATTTGATGATGTTAAGGTAGTATGTGTCCTGAAATCTATAGCTTTCATGTATTTATGAATTGGTGGTTGTTGTTTAAGGGTTTTAGAGTCTAAAACCCTAGCTTAGAGGTTTGATGAACCAATTTTACTATGACTTTCATGTTTGGACTTATGACCTAGGTTATGAACTTAGTGTCTTGACCCCTTGGAATTATAAAAGGGTTCTAAAAGGTTTGTATCACTTTAGGATGAAGTCCTACGGGTTTTGGGAATGTTCAGGATACAAATGTGTGATCTCGAGTGAAGGATGTTTGAAACGGTTCATGTGTGACTATTGATAATTTAGGACTTCGATTGAAGTCCCAAGACTTATAAGTGTGTAACCTACCCTGTTTTGGACCCTATGGATTTTGGGTCATTGAGGTGAGAAACTCGACTCACTAGAGTCGCCTTGCGTGCATAGGTGCATTTCAACTTGTCTACGACTTTGTTTGGGAATCTTGGGTATTACCTTGTAGATTCTAATTTGGTGAATTAGAGAATCCTCATATAGGATGATTTGGGATGGTATTGCATTGGTACTCTATGTATAGAGTCCCTTGGGTATTATCTAAGACTAGTTTGTATTATTTGGCATCTCGGAATAGTATCACTTGAACATTTTGTGGAACTTGACCATACTTTAGGTGGTTTCCCCCCTTGAGTACACTTACTCAACATTCAATGTATAGAAGACCTCTAGAAGGTCTCATTGTGATGGGAATTGTAGTTCCGACACAATTCCAATGATTTAACTTGTTTTGGGTAGTGTTTGTATAATTCATGGACTACTATGAATTTTTATATAATAGGATGAATTATCATCCTGGGAAGAGTTCATTATTACAAGCTAATGGTTTAATGACCCTAGGCTAACATAGTAGTCTTGGACAATATGTGATGGAATGAGTGCTAAGTTAATGACTTAGTTTGGTTACTTGCTAGAATATGAACTTTTATGTCTACTTGAGAGTATGACTATATGCATAAGTATTACATTTGTAAAGGATTGATTCTTCTATGATGTTTGATAATATGACTCATAAACCATATTGTGTATCTTTGATTAAAGTATGATTTACTCTTGAATGCCTTGAGGTTTCCATGATGTATGGTGTATGTACTTATGAATTATGGTATGATTGGTTATGGTTAACCTAGAGTTTCACTAATAAGTGGAGATACAAATTTGATGAACTAAGGTTTCTAAATGAAACAAGAACCTAGCAATGCCTAAAACGAGAGCGTAGAAAGACTATAAATGCATACAACATTTATACCCTAGTTGGGATGAAATTGTAGAATAAACTCAACGGAATCGAGTTTAAGGAATAATTGGACCTTATAAGAATCATAGTGAGATCCTACGATGTTTAGAATCCATTTGACTAGATTATTAGCTTTTGGAGATTTGATCGATTTAAGTGTACGTACTTGGCACTTGTGTTTTAGAGACTCAACTGAGCTTCTAATGAGGGTTTGTGGTTATGACAATAATGTGCATAATCGTATGAGTTTTATTAGAGCATATTGCCTACTTGAGAATTGGCAAGTAAACATCTACTTGTGCATTGCATATAAGTCCAGCTGGCATTACTTGAGTTTACGTGTTGATGATGGGACAATGCATCGCTTTCACGAATTATGGGATTCGTAATCACTATGTATCGTCGTATCGGATATTATACACACCTCTCCACTGTTGGCCATAGTGGGGATGTAGCCCCCTTTAGCGCAACCAAGAGAACGCATTTGTTAGTGGTATGTGTCTGAGTAGAGAGCTCAGCACCCGAGTAGAGAGCTTGGTATCCTCGATACACCAATCATGGGTATCTCCAATACGTTCATCGTTTATCGATTGTGATTGCAGGAGCAATACAATGACATTGATTTGATATCTTTTCTATCCCTTATGTGGCTTACTATGAGCACTTATGTGACAACAAAGTGTTAGTTGAACATGAGATCTTATTGATCATGTTTATATTGATTAAGTGTTATTGAAGGAATATATAGATATGCATACTTATACATGATAATTCCATGAGAGACATAATATGTATATATATATATATGCATACTTATACATGATGTTGATATGAAGTACTTGATGTGTGTATATAGGAATTCATACTTGTATGTGATTATTTTTATGAGAGTTCATTCTAATTGACTTGGTTTGTGTATGAGCAGGGAATCTCACCCTGGTTCATTTGGTTGGTTTAGTAAATGAGAAAGAGAGGTTAACTTGTGAAGTATCGAGCATACGACACGTCTTCATGGTTTTCGTCATAGTATAGCGATGATATGTTTATTTATAACAATGTTTCATATTATGTTATATTGTTGTTCATAGTAGCATACTGGGTCATTATGACTCATTTCGTGCTTTGTTTTCTAGTTGCAGTTATCCATTAGTTGCATTGAGGCTGAGTAGATCCTTTGTATTAGTGAAGTGGATCGATAGAGGAATTGAGGTCGTGTGGTTCGTGATTGTCGCAGTTGCTGTCTCTCCCGAGTTATAGCTCGCGGAGTTCCATCTCGCATGTTATTATTATTATTGTTTATCGTCCTTCTATTCTGTTGAGGACAACGTTATGTAAAGTTATATAAACTTTATAGTCGGGTAGTATATCTAGTCTTGTTGTATTGTTTCTGTAGCCGACCTTTGTAGTCAAGCTCTTATACTCTAGAGTATAGTATTTATTCAATTGTCTCCTGGGCAAGCAGTAGCTTTGAGACTGTTACGACCCGACCCAGATCCCAATACGAGACCCCGAGGTCGTGCCGTCATAACACACAATTAACAAGCAAATGGTAAGGCTATAACAGCGATACGCCAACGACTCAACAAATGCGGAGGCGAATAACATAATGGAACCCGAGCTAACAAACTCCGAAATACAAAACAACCAAAGAGATAGTAAATCTCTCGGCCCAAAAATTCGAAGCACGTGACGCAACATTGAGCACGTACAACAAAACCACCTGTCACAATTTATGAACAATAATATAACCAAATCATCGGCGACGTTACAGCCAGAACCTAACATTAACTAAGTCTACAACTCTAGTCTACACACTCTACGTCTAAACATGTCGGAGTAAAACAACCAACAATAAAAACAAACTCGAGATAGAATAAATATTTAATTAAATAAACATGGCTCGACTAACATTTGTCGACTCATAAAAACTAAGTACTAGTAATTTAATAAGTACAATCACCCAGCAACTATATTTATTTTAAGATTGTCTCAGAACATCAGTCTGGCTTTGTTAAGGGACGAAATATACAGGAGAATATATTGTTAGCACATGAGTTAGTTCAACGTGTTGACACGAAAACGCGGGGAGGTAATGTGGTCTTCAAGGTTGATATGTCAAAGGCCTATGACCGGCTTGAATGGAATTTTCTGATTCGTGCGCTGCAAGCATTTGGGTTCAGCACGGAGTTTAGAAGTTTGATTTGTAATCTACTTCAGAATAGCTGGTATTCTTTCAAGATAAATGGGTCGATGTCGGGTTTTTTCAAGGCAAATCGAGGGGTTCGTCAAGGTGATCCTATCTCTCCTATGTTGTTTATTCTCGCTCAGGAGGTTTTGTCCTTCAACTTAAACAAAGCTGTCTCTTCCGGGATGATCTGACCTTTCCGGCATGGTCGTGGGGGAGTTGTGGTAACGCATCTATTATACTTGAGCGACATGTTACTTTTTTGCAATGGCTCTAAAGGTTCAATTCGGGGTCTTAAAAAAGTTTTACGGGGATATGAAAAGGCGTCGGCCGCTTAGTAAACGCATAAGTAAGAGTGGTTTCTTTACATCAAAGAGTTGCTCGAAGGCATATCTCGCACATTGCCGAATGGACTGGGTACAATCATAGGAGCTGGCCGTTAACTTATGCGGGAATGCCGCTTTTAAGGGCCGTTTCAAGCGCATCTATTTTGAGAATTTGGAAGCGAAAAATTTTGAGTAAAATTGTGAGATGGCGCAACAAATTCCTGTCTTTTGGAGGGAAGGTCACGCTTATTAAATCGGTTTTGTGTAGTATCCCAGTTTACACCATGGCTGCCTTGAAGGTCCCGCAATCAGTGCTTCGTCGATTAGAACAGAAGATGGCGGATTTTCTATGGAGTTCTAATGGCGAGCGCCGAACTCATTGGGTTGCTTGGAATCGTGTATGTTTGCCCAGTAGAGAGGGGGTCTTGGGATACGTCCGTTGCAACAGGTCATGGATGCTTTACATGCAAAGTTGGCGTGGAGGGTTTTAAACAAGCAAGGTTTATGGGTCCGTTTTTGTGTAGGTAAATATGGTTTGGACAATTTCCAACATCCTCGATATGTTACTCCGTCTGGAAAGCCATTCTTGCGCAGCTCTCACGGAGTTCAAAATGTTAGTCGGTGGATTATTGGAAGCAGGCGGTTCGTTTTAGGCGGATAATTGGTGTGGAGTTGTTTTAAATGGGCCGCTTCCGTGGATAAATGTTTGTCGGTTGCAAAAGCTATGACTCATTTGACAGATTTCATACCTTTAATCCCCATAGAATATTGTGATCTGGTTCAGGAAATTGCTTGTGTAGATACAAAGTCGGACAGGTTGATTTGCGAGATAACAACCTCGGGAGAGTTCAAGGCTAATGCTTTTTGGAAACATCATCGTGCCTCCAGACCGACAGTGAGATGGGCTCAGATTATTTGGCAAGCGTGGATGCCTATGAAGGTCAGTTGTTTTCTATGGAAGTTATTTCACAATGCTCTTCTGTTGATTCAAACATCCAAGCTCGAAATATTCCCTTTGTCTCTGTTGTCGTTGTTGTGGTAATCAACCAGATATCGAAGATAGTTTGCATCTTTTTGTGAAGTCGAATATGGCGGGTAAAATTTGGACCAAGTTTGCTGGATTTTTTCATCTCCCCAGGCAATATTCTAATCTAGATCATCTTTTTGAAGTTTGGTCCTCGGTTTCGCTTCGATCTCAGCTGGGAATGTCAATGTTCAGCTTATTTGCATATACTTGTTGGGAGATATGGAAGTCTCGCTGTGCAGCCACTTTTGATGACAAACAAATGGAGGGGGATCAGATAGAGGCTCGGGTTTTAGACGGAGTTCGAGATGCTCTACATGGTTTTGTTCCTAAGTCTCCAAGTAATAGGGCTGCTCTGGCAGCCATGCAATCTCTTCACTTAACTGCCAAGAGAGTTCCTATGAGGAATGGATCTTGGGTTCGGTGGTCTTCTCCGGCCTCGGGTTATAAGTTAAACACGGATGGTTCGGCCAAGGATGGTAGATGTACAGGTGGGGGAGTTATAAGGAATTCGAGAAGGCATTTTCGATGTGCTTTTCTAGTGACTATGGGCATGGTACCAATATGAGCGCGAAATTATGGCTCGAGAGAGGGCTTCACTTTGTAGATCTCTCATGTTGGATTCGGTGGTGGTAGAATCGGATTCCTCGGCAATGATTAATGTTCTTATTATGGGGCATCAGGAACCATGGCAGTATGTTTATATGCTTCGTGATTGCAGGGGGCTTTTGGGTGCGTTCGATTCTGACATGTCTTCCGAGGAAGCGAGAATAGGGTGGCGAGCCAGTTGGCTTGCTCGCGTATGAACACGGGAGTCAGATAGTTTACTCAGATCTTCGCTTTTTGCCTATTGATGTTAAGCGGGCTTTAGCCTTTGATTCATATGGTCTGTATAGTTTTAGAAAATAGTTGGCTTTGTCTTGCTCTTGGTATGTATTTATTTTCGAGGTACGGCTCCTCTGTCCCCCATTATAAGGGTAAGGCTGGTTGTCCCCCTCATGTTTGTTCTTTTTGCTATTAATAAAGTGCTGCAGGGTGCCGTCCCTGTTTCCTAAAAAAAAATAATAATAATAAGTACAATCACCAAATCAATATCACAAATCTTACTACCCAAAGTGAATTTTATATAACTTCACTTCCCAAATGTCCTTTCCAAAAAAAAACCAAGGCTACAAAAATATTAATGGTAGTAACCTTCGCAAGAACCACACTTCTATCGTAGACTCGGTGGATTCCTTCGAATCACTAGCTCGGCTCGAATCTAAGGAAAACAAAGTAAACGAGTAAGTCATAAAGACTTAGTAAGCTACTAAAGATGCAATGTCATGGCATGGTGTTATGCTCAAAATAAGATATGTACATCTCATGTCATACTTATGATATATCATTTCATGGTATGATCCTCAACACAAACCAAATCCAACCATAGTTACATAGAACATAGTTCTTCATAAATTATCATAAAATAAATCATATCAAATAGAATATGATTCTAAATTCCAAAATGTGTAAACTTATCATCAAACCACCATCCACACAACCTAATTATACCATGAGTCTCATAATTCTTCACTTAACACAACTCATATGATAATTCATATATGGGAGACTATTGTTTCCATTCTAATCATAAATAACATGTTGTATTTTTAGTATAACATCATAAAATAAAAATTATCATTTCATAAGCATGTTATATTTCTATTATAACATTTCATCAAGTAATCATCATCTCATGTAAATCATATCATTAACCACGTAGCACAACAATTCATGTAAGTGCTCGTAAAATAAACCACATAAGAGAGAAGATGATTCCTTTTCCGCATCCGTCGTGTAGCTCCTGCAAAACACGTGCAACCAAATGTGTCCTCGATATCCCTTTCGTGGATATCGACGTCCCCGAAACAATACCTGCTCGGGTTCCATAGCTATAAATTAAGGTAGGTGTATTACTCTAGCAATGATCAGCTACATCCCCACCGTGGCCATCGATGGAGGGGTGTGTGCAACCTGGCACGACGATCCATTGCGATCACGAATCCCACAATTCGTGAAGACAATGCATCGTCCCATCAAAAACTCAAACCAAAAGACGCCAGCTGGACTCAAACACAAGCACATGTAATATATACTCACATGCTCAACCAAAGGAAAAGTACAACACACCGTACTGATCCAATCAAGTAGATATTTACTTTTAAGTTACATAGTTATGCATTTCTATGCTAACTAACACTTAAACACATTACAGCAATAATATCAAGTCTCTAATACCCAAGTGTTCTTCATACACTTGAAAACGCTCGGAGGCTTAACCTCCATCAAAACTACCCCAAATTCCGTAGGATTTCGATATGTTATTCTCTATGTTCATATAAATCTCATAATCGACTCTGTTGAGTCATTTCTACTCTTTCCAAATTTGAAGGCATAGAAGCTATTTGCATCATAGCCCTCCTATTATTCATTAGCTAATATTCATGGCTAAGTTCTCAAGGTTAGCAACATTGTGCAACCCAACATAATCCATACCTTCCCAACAAAATCCCCAAAACATGGTTCATAGATCAACAATTAATATTTAGAGTCAATCATCACATTTCAAGCATGTATCTCAAGATAGAATTTAATAAAGCATGCTTTCACCCAAAACAAACATTTATCTAATCAAGATGTAAATTCATCTAGCATGCTCATAACCAAGTTCTAAATTCATCTAGCATGCTCACAACCTTAAATTTATGGATTATAGTTGAACAACATACTCTTATATGCATAAAAGTCAACTCAACCCAATAAAGTCAAATATTACATTTTAATCATGTAATCCATAGTGATAATTCATTATTCATGCTCACAACCAAAAATAGAAGTTCATCAAGTATACTTCCAAACTTTAAACATATATCCATGTATAATTCCAATAATTCATTGTATCCAATAAAAACTCCAAATCATTCATATCATCAATAACCCATTTACTACCTAAACATATAGTCAAACCCTAGGTTTTTGGGAAATTATATACCCATCATTCTCAAGTCCAAACTTACAAATTGAAGCTTAACAATATACTTCATTAAACATAGAAAGCATCCTATTCATGCTTCTAACAAGTTCACTCATCCAAAACTCAAAATAAAATCACACACAACATACATGTGTACTCATTGACCTCAAATATCAAGCCCCTTTGTTTTCCTTAGGGTCAATGGGCACAAAATCCATAGAAGGAGGATTGTAGTAGCTTACCTAGGTTAAATGAAAACTTCAAAGAATCAAAATCCGATCGATGAAGTTGTTCTACTCGTCGAGGGCTTCAAGAATCTGAAGTTTGGAGGCAATCTGACGGTTGGATCTCCATGGATTGGAGGAAGAAGAAGCTAGGGCTCTAAGCTTCCATGTCTCCCACTCTCTTTCTCTATCATACGTATAAGAAGGATGAAGAAATGAGAGGAATTTGCTGAATTTAGAAAGGGATTAGGCTATTTATACTTCCCCAAATAAAGAGGGTACAAAGGGAATTTCCCTTGTACAATTAGAGATCATTAGATGTAATCCATCACTAATAAAACCTTAATTAACTACCCAAACATGTTAGGACATGATTAGGACTAAGTATGGGATGTTAGGAAGGGTTTAGAGGGGGTTTTGTAAGGGTAGAATAGGAAATACACATCAAAAAACCAAAACAGGGACAATCTGCCTCGAAGCCCATGCGCTCTCATGGTGTTGGGCCATGCGACCGCTTTGACCCTTTTTTCCCTTTGTGACATTTCTTGTTGCCTTCGTGGAGGTAAGGCCTTTCCCGCATGCAACCACAAGCCTTAAAGCTTCAAAATGGCCTATAATCCAACTCTTAATGACCTCAAACACTTGGCTAAACCAATAAAGTCTCAAACCACTTTCAAAGTAGTTCAAAACTCCCATAAACAACTCCCAAAACAACTCAGAGAGAAACCGGCGGAAGACACAACAACTCGCTAACCAAACGACAAATAAAACCACAAACCGACGGGCAACAACACAAGATTATAAACACTTCAAAAGGCTATTTAATAGGCCTAAATGCTTCTCAAATGTTAAACAAAAGATAGGAGAAAAGAACACACGAAAGACAAGACGATCACACGTCTCAATCTCGAACTACGCGATAAGAAGAATTGCTATCCTCGAAGCGTCAAAACATCGATAGACTTAAGGAATGCATCCAACTAGAAGTCTAACACATCTAAACATGTTAATAAATCATCATTTAAATATCTAGGACCAAATCGAGGTCAGGAACACAAAACGTAAGCAATCTCTCAATCGCGTTGCATTCCGACTATCGTCAAGTTACGACTTGTGACTTTTGCAAGTCAACAACTATAGGTCATCTCTTAATAGTATTTTGGTCTTAATGTGATCTCTCATACACATCTAGACTCTCTCCCAAACCAAACAAGCAATCACCCAAGGAAGAAATGCGAGCAATGCAGGCAATTCAAGCTAACCAAAAATCGGGGTATTACAGAGACATTCTTTATTCATGTTGTGTTATTATTTTTGTTACCCCATCATATTTAGCCGTTGGATCTTTGTGTATATAAGATTGGGATTTTGTTGAAATGTCGGCCTGGAGTTGCCGATGGTTCGCTCTGTGCCTACAATGTTATGGCATGCGAGTTTTGTTATTTCCCTTTTATGAGACAATGGTCTCTTGGTTCTATTTGGTTTGGTTTCGAGCTTCCTAGCTCGGGGATTCACTCTATTATTGCTTCCGCAAATTCAATTTTTGAAATCCCGTATTTTAGTATGGCTTTATGTTCGTGTCTAGAGCTTGTTAGCTCAACTATTAGATTTGCACCACTGCTTAGCAAGTGCTTGTCCTCTTCTTATGTTAGTTCCAGCGGCACGACCTTGGGATTTAGTGTTGGAATCCAGGTCGGGTTGTTACACACAGGGTGGAGCAAGCAACGAACTTATGGGCGGAGCCAAGGATAGCAGAGACAACCAAAAGCACGAAGTTTGGAGTAGTTAGGCGGAGACCCGAACAATTTTTGGTAGGGAGATAGCTGGTGAAGGGTTGGTGTTAGTGGTCGATTTATGATGTAAGTCGTTGTTTGGAAGAAAAACGACTAGAAGGACATCGGAAGAGAAGCTTTGGAAAGCAAGGAGAGGCCTATTTCAACAATATGGCGATGGCGACGTTTCGAGAACCCATTGTGTTCAGGTGTGAGGCGGTGAGTGTGAGGCGGTGAGGTGATGAGAGATATCATTGGCGGACAGGTAGGCGGCCAAGCCAATGTCCTGGGCAAGGCCAGTGTACTAGCCTCCATCATTCGAGTAAAGGGTGATAATGTTCGTTTTGAAATATTTTTCCATAAGGGCTTTGAAACGAGGAAAGATGGTGGCGACATCAGACTTTCGTTTGAGCGGGTAGTGCTAGATATAGTAGGTGAAGTGATCAACAAAAATCACATAATACTTGAACCCATCAACAGAATGAAAGGGGGAGGTCAAAACATAAAAGCAAATAGTTTGAAGTAGGGAGGTAGACACAACAGTAGATTGATAAAAAGGAATTTTATGACTTTTATTGCATAAACAATCATTACAATGTGTTTGTTTAATGTGAGTAGTGTCTAAAGTTAAGTCAAAACTAGATAGAAGCTGATGTTGGACAGGTTCAGAGGGATGACCAAGTCGATGATGCCAGTCTTTGTGAGAGATGACTTTAGATCCTACACAGGCAAAGGGGCGAGGAAAGGGAGCTGTGGTCGGCCATTCATACACACCATCTTTAGATTTCCCGGTCAGCAGTATGCTCCCTGTCAGTAGATTCTTCACATGAAAAGAAGATGGTAAGAACTCAATAGATGTATTATTGGAGATGTAAAATTGAGATATAGATATGAAGTTCTTTTTCATGTCAAGTACAAAAGGAACATTATGCAGGGGAAAAGTATGTGATGGTGTATTAAGTGAGGAGGAACTAGTTTTAGAGATAGTTAACCCAGTATCATCACCAATGACCATGTCGTCCGTGCCTGTGTAGGTGGAGGGTAGAGAAAGGTTACCAAGGTCGCCAGTGACATAGTGAGAAGCACCACTATCTAGAACCCGACTCGATGTCCATGTGTCTGCTGTGGTTGCTAGGTGTGCCCGTGGAAGCCACTTGGAGGCATTGGTCGAGTTGGGAGCAGCGGGCAGAGGTGTGGTGGCAACCAGTTGATAGTAGGGGCAGCAAGCAACCATGTGTCCCTGTTTGTGACATCCCTGACACTTTCCAAGATATGGTCACTGTTGGCGAGGAACAGTTGTCGAGGACTGGGAAGGTTGCCGAGGTTACGAGAACAGTTCCCGAGCTTGCGAGGATGGTTGCCGAGTAAACGAGTTGTTGGTCCCCGGGGTAGCAGGATTGGCCGAAGTAGGATGCGAGAAGACGCAACCTGCGACTGTTTGAGAAACAGCTCGCGGTTGATGAGTTTTTCATGAAACTCATCGAACGAGATAGGAGTGTCACGACCTTCAACCACATCAACAATGTGGCGGTGGTCATCATCCAAACCCCCAAGGATGAACTCAATGAGATCCTCGTGGTCGAGTGGTGTTCCAAGAGCAGTGAGCTCATCAACACGACCTTTGACGGACTGCATGTAGTTGAAGATCGATTGAGTGCCCTTGGAAGCTTGTTTGAGATAATCCTTGATCTGCTTAATATGACCGCGAGTTGGGCGAGCATAGGTGTGAGCAAGGGTTTTCCATGCATTGCGGGTAGTGGCGACCTGTTGGATCAAGGGAACAGAAAGGAAGCCAACAAAGGCACCAAACATAAGTTTGTCTTGCCGGATCCAAGGTTGGTATTGAGGGTTGGGCGTAGGAACACCCTTTGATGTTTAAGCATCCTTGGACAATATGGTTGGAGGCAGACATGGATATAAGCCATCTATGAACTTGTAGAGGTCATAGCCAATGAGGGCTGCCTCAACTTGGAGTTTCTAAGCGATGTAGTTGGGGGAGGTGGGTTTGGTGATGTTGTGGTGGAAGATGTTGATGAGTTTGAAGGTTTGATTTGGATCAACAGGATTTTGGATGGTGATTGTTTGATTGCCGGAAGCCATGGAGGCGAAGGATGGGCGGCGACGGTTAAGCTAGGAAGTGAGGTTTTAGGAGCAAAGCACTGATACCATAAACTCACAATAATTATGAATAACGGGATAAACATTCCATTGATTGAATCACATATTTATAAGGAGTTACAATTAGGGTTACACAAAGAGATAGTACAAAAACCTATACAAGGTATGAGTTCTAATAAGGTAAGAACTATATAAGGAAATGAACTATATATGGGAGTTACTACTAAATAATAATTACAAATATTTGTTCTCTAATATATTGAAGTTAATGGTGTGCCTTATAATCTTTTTTCCCTTCATGAACCGCTAATTTCCGATGAACCTTCCATAACGTTAAGGTTTTTAATGATTCAGATGATACTTGTATGAACCTTACCATTAGAGATGCGCTTAATGCATATATGAATGTGAAAAAATTAAGCATCACTTATGATTTAAACATTTTTGTCATGAAAAAACACTATTCAATGCAACTATGGATAAAAGATTATGAATACAATGTGTCAACAATTTTTATTCACATTTTCGATAAGAATGTCAGCTTTTCGTATTTTAGAGCATCAGAAATGTAAATGAGAATGTGGAAAAAATTGAGTGTCACATAAGATTTACACCCTCTTTAAAGAAAAAATCTCTTCAACCCAACCATGAATAAGAGTTATGGATATGATGTATTAACAAAAAAAAATTCACTTCCTCAACAAGGATTTCAAAATTTCACATTCAAGTTGAAAATGGCTCCGGTCAACAATTTTCTTGTAAAAAACTCTTCTTGCCCGTTGTTTCCCTTTTCTTTTATTTTTAAAGTTTTTTGTGCAATATCATTTTAGTGATGAGACGTACCTCACATAAAATCAAATCCCTAGTTGCGTGGAAAGATCTCTTTCAATTGAATGTGAATGAAGATAGAAAAATTATCACATGTGATTGAGTGCTAACCACAACCACAAAAGATTATATCTAAGGTTACATGAATACATCTTAATCAACATTTTTTTAAAAAAACTTTTTAATTGTTTCCATTTCATTTACTTTATAATTTTTTTGTCACATTTCATTTTAGTTATAAGATGGATGTCACAAAAGATTAAATCCACAATTATATTAGAGATATTTCTTTTAATTGATTGTGAACAAAAAAAAGAAACGTTAACACAAATGATTGACTGTGGTAATTACCTATGACCACGTATAATCAAACCCACCATTACCTTATTGGGCAAAAACTGAAGAAAGACGAAAGACGATTTTATGTGTATTTGATATAAGACGGATCCTCTTGATTTGACTTACTGTTTGTTAGTGGGTTAAATTGTGGGAGGATTATTTTTTACGAATTAAGATACGTAAGACAGTGTAAAAAAAAAACTTACTCACATTAATGATGCTTTTAGTTGAGGATATGATGAATACATCTTAGTCAGCATTTTTCTATTTAAAAACTTTTTCTACTTGTTGCTTCATTTTCATTTATTTTTTAATTTTTTTTATCAAATTTTATTTTAGTGATAAGATATATACCACAAAAAATCAAATTTGTAGTTGTATTGTAGAGATTTCTTTTAATTGAATGTAAATTTAAAAAAAATAACATATATAATTAATGATGTTAATTACCCACGACCATGTACAATCAAATTCACCGTCGATAATCAAACACAAATACCATGAAAAAGGAAAGGTCCTTATTTCCCGAAACAAAATAGTGGCAAATGCTTATGAAAAAAGATATATGGTCCCTATTATTTCCTATTTTCTGATTACTTTGTTTTCTTAGTCTGAAAAATAAAATTCACACACACACACACACACACACACACATCCTCTCTCTCTCTCTCCTTTATCTTAATGGTCGAGAGTGAACCTCAAAAACTAAGAGTTTCTGTTATACTTGTTCTGAGTACATGAAGAGAAACTAATTTTCCCTTCCATTTTCCCAAGCTTTCCGTCAGTTTCTCACTATCCAAACATGGACTTAGCGGCGAAGCTCCAATTCATGGACCTTCGCTCCACCTTTCTCCCGGGTGGCTCACCACTGTTAGAAGCCCGAAAACCCAATTACCGGTCACGCAGCAACAGTCTCCGACCAATTCCAACCCCAACCACCTGTTGCTCCCTCAAATCCACTCCAAAAAAGACTCTAATTCTTTCGAAATTATCCGCAGTTGCTGCTGAAACCGCCGCTATGACCAAGGAAGAAATGGAGTCTCTTCTGTCGGACAATTCAGAGGACACAATCGATTACAATCGCCGCAACAGCAAGCAATCGGGTTCAGGGGCTTCGAATGTATCATCAGGTGTTAGGTTAGAGAATATAAGCAAGAGCTACAAGGGGGTAACTGTGTTGAAAGATGTCAGTTGGGAAGTTAAGAAAGGCGAAAAAGTTGGGTTAGTTGGTGTTAATGGCGCTGGGAAGACTACCCAGATGAGAATTATCTCTGGATTAGAAGAACCCGATTCGGGGAACATAATTAAGGCGAAACCCAATATGAAAATCTCATTCCTGAACCAGGAATTCGAGGTTTCGTTGAGTAGGACGGTGAGGGAAGAGTTTTTGAGCGCGTTTAAGGAGGAAATGGATGTATCTGGGAAGTTAGAGAAAGTGCAGAAGGCAATTGAATCGTCTGTTGATGATCTGGAGTTGATGGGGAGGTTGTTGGATGAGTTTGATTTGTTACAGAGGCGTGCAGAAGCTGTTGATTTGAATGTGGTGGATGTGAAGATTAATAAGTTAATTCCGGAACTCGGGTTTAGCTTGGATGATTCAGATAGGTTGGTTGCATCGTTTAGTGGCGGGTGGCAGATGAGAATGTGCCTGGGAAAGATTCTACTCCAGGTATGACTAACTGTTTTTTGGTGTGTTTCAATGTTTATTTCATTGATACATAATCGTGTTGTGTTTTATAACGTGATATGTTTTCGGTGTTTGATGAAATTGTGGCCTGGTTTGATAACTGTAGTATGTTAGAATGCCTCTCTAGGGGATTCTGTATCTGCCAAGTTCTCGATTCGGATTGTACTTACTAGATTTGAGGTTGACTCTGGAAAAAGGAATTGTGCAGAATTGGATCCTTGGCTGCTCATGGATCATTTACTTTGACCATGATCTTACAATCGTAGAAATGCTGTCTGAGCTGCATGCTTGCCATTTGTTTACCTTTATATTATATATCAGGTGTATTGATTTATCAACTATAAATTTGCAGGACCCAGATTTGTTACTTTTGGATGAACCTACAAATCATCTTGATCTTGACACAATCGAGTGGCTTGAAGGTTATCTCAAGAAGCAAGATGTTCCCATGGTGATCATATCACATGACAGGGCTTTCCTTGACCAGTTGTGCACAAAAATTGTTGAAACTGAAATGGGAGTGTCTAGGACATATATTGGAAATTATTCACAGTTTGTGATTGCAAGGGCTGTGTTTATTGAATCTCAGTTTGCAGCATGGGAGAAGCAACAGAAGGAAATCGAGCATACAAGAGACCTGATAAGCAGGCTAGGTGCTGGAGCAAATTCTGGCCGTGCATCTACTGCTGAAAAGGTATATCTGCATACATTTATAATTTGTGATAGGCATTATGCAAATGCATCGTTTTGTTCATTATGAAATCGTATATATATGCATCTTAAAGGTGGAATGGAGGCCTTATTCTCAACATTAACACATGGTTTTTTTTTAAATGTGAAATGGAATGCTAAATGGTCTCTTGGACTGCAAATAAATCAATCAGTGGAGAAGTATCTTTATTAGTTGCCCGCTTTATTGATGTGTTGTCAACTGTTATGACCTTGTTAGTAGTTTCTATTTTAGAAAGTTGCAAGACAATTTAGCCTAATGAAATTTCTGGAGACATGATTTTCTCATCTATGTCAGATATTAGTTGTAGTTGCACGTTGATAACATACTCTTTGCATGTATTTACATTGTTCTTGATAGTAAATTGTTCAGCTTCCTTACGTGCTACTTGTTTTCAGAAACTGGAAAAACTTCAGGATGAAGAAAAAGTGGAGAAGCCATTTATTCGAAAACAAATGAAGATTAGATTCCCTGAGCGTGGAAGAAGTGGAAGATCTGTTGTAACAATCAAGAGTCTAGAATTTGGCTATGAGGACAAGGTGACTGCCCTAATCAACTCGAAAATGGAAAGCTAGAACCATTGAGCTCTTAAATTGTTTTTGTGTATTAACTATTTACGTGCACAACTTTCCAGGTTCTGTTCCAGAATGCAAATCTATTGATTGAACGGGGAGAGAAAATTGCTATTATAGGCCCTAATGGGTGTGGAAAGAGTACTTTGCTAAAACTGATTATGGGCTTAGTGAAGCCTAGTAGCGGTGAAGTTATTCTTGGACAGCATAACGTGTTGCCAAACTACTTCGAGCAGAATCAGGTCTGTCAGTATGGATGCTGGACATTTTTTCTTAACTTATGATATTGGAGAGTCTGGTTTCTAATGGTGACTCATGTTTATTGATGAATGTTGAGGTTAACTAGTCCCATCTTTCAGGCTGAAGCTCTTGATTTGGATAGTACTGTGCTTGACACTGTAGAAGAAGTTGCAGAAGACTGGAGAATAGATGATATAAAGGGACTCCTCGGACGCTGTAATTTCAAGGCTGACATGCTTGATAGGAAGGTCAGCCTTCTTAGCGTGGTGAGAAGGTAAAATTATTGTCTTCTTGTACTCTGTCTTTCTTTTCCATCATATACATTTTACAGAGTGCTCGTGTACTTTTTTGGTTGCCTAACTACTAGCTGGTAGTCTTTGTTTCACTTTCTTAATAGTCAAGTAACTACTCATCAAACAGTTGTTGGATTGAGGGTCCAACAATTGTCGATAGGGGGGAGAGAAATGGTAGGTAGATGACTCAAACCCAAGATATTGTGTATTAGTGAGAGATACCTTGTCAAGTTACCAATGTGTCTAAAGGCTTGAGCAGTAAGAGAGAGGGCCCAGTGAAGTACATCTTGCTCAAACAATAATTATTTCTCCACTTTTCCTTTATCTCTTTATTTACCTAGTAAAATACAATTTCAGATTTCAAGGAAAATAAATATATGATTAATATATTCAAGATAATTCTCTATTTACAAAATACCATCTCAATTCATCCTATTTTACATAATTCATATTAGTTCATCTTATTGGATATGAATTATGAATTCTTGTGTTTGATAGAGTTGTAAGTTTTTGCTGTCAAATATATTAATTTTTCCTCCTAAGGAATGACCGATTAGATTCCCAGAAGATTCAGGTGTTTGTTAGTTTGTTAGATTATAGGGTTTAGCTCTTGTGCATAAGATGATTAGATGGAGTAAAAATGCTGGCTTGAAAAATCTAGGTTTCATCTAGTATTTTGTAAAGGTCTGGTCTGGTCGCTCAGTGCAGTGCTTGCCTGTAGGTAACTTAATAGTGAACTATAATACCACATATTGGTGCATTTATATTTGGTGAAGTTACATTTTCTGAATGTTATAGAGGAACGCTTTAAGTGAGAAAGACAGAGAGGCCCTGAAGTGAAATAATCTCTTTGATAGGGGCATGCCATTGTTCAAGTGTTTCCACGTGTTTAGAGTTACTTATTATTATGGCATCTGAGATCAGTTAAATAAATTTTACAGGCACGTCTTGCTTTCTGCAAGG
>JABEVN020000870.1:0-27675 GCA_013146195.2 Codonopsis lanceolata | reverse complement strand
TGTGATCGGGCAAGAAGAAGATCAATGGAAGAAAACAAGAAATAAAATGGACATATATTTTGGAGAGAATTTGATTACAATCTCTTATTGATTAATTGTAGAAAGAGATAAGAGTACACTTATATATATTACAACATCAAAATATCTTCATGTCAACAACTTGGACAATAGGCACCCAAAGCGTAATTATTCATGGTTTGTAGGTGCCGTGTGGCTTAAATTTTGTTCCCTTATTTATAGTAGTGTATCTCAATGTATCTACCTAGTCTTTTAAATATTGGTAATTGATTTCCCGCCTAGATAACCATGTAAAGATTCTCACAGATTTGGTAGTTTAGCATTGTATATAATTGATATCTCTTAATGGAAAGGCCTGACGAGAATTTCATCTTTCTTGTGTTCTTTTTCTTTCTTCCATCGAAGTCGGCTTTATGTCTTAGGTTAGAGGAGTCTTTGTGTACATTGTTTGGCTGTGTCTTTATGGTACCGTGAGCCAACCAAGCCATGGCGGATGAATCTATCTTATCGACCAAAACATCATCTCTAGCCGCTTCTTCAAACCCTCGATCCTGACTGCTCTCAGCAGAACTACTCTCTCCCCATTTTTTTTCAATATCCAATCCTTCATGGGTAATTGTCATTTAACCAATGATAATTATCAGAATTGGAGTTCCATTTTTATCGATCTGTTCTAGACAGAATCACGTAAACTATCACCAAAAAAAATTCCTCCATCAAAACTTCGAAGACAACATCACCCCAACCGGCCACCTTCTTTCTTTTAAGCCTCCGCCTTGTTGGGGTGGATAAAGGCCACAAGATCCCCTAAGATCCAAACCGAGTCAATTCTGTATGACGCACCCGAGGCATGGGAGTTGCTCGCTGTTTATCTCGAGTGTCGCCAAGAATCCACATCCGTGGTTGCAAGACGACTTGCACGATCCGAGAAAGACTCATGATATGACGATGGATGACTATCTTCTTCGAGCAACCAAAATTGCTGATTCTCTGGCCATAGAAGGTGAGGAAGTCACTGATGATATACTACAACGTCGCATTCTTGGCGGTCTTGGCCCTTTATACAAGGAATTCATAACAATGCAGAATGTTCGTCCTACGACTTCTATTTCTGATTTGCAGGATTTACTATTACAGGAAAAATCTCTTCAGGCAAAGTTTTCTAGCCTTAGCATTGAATCCACCACAACACTGTCTGCAATTAAAATTCTACTAAACCCGAACCGCACCCATTCCTCTTTCATCCCCTTTCAATCTTCATTTTGTGCAAAATGACCATCATGGGGGTCAAGGTCGTGGACGGTGGTCGTCGAATAATGGTAATGGTCGAGGAAAAACTAGTGGCACAACCGAGGAAATAATTGTCAAGGCGGGTGGCTAGTTTACCGCTGCTAGCCATCCAACATCACATTCTCCTATACAGAACCCTAGCCCCTATCAGCCTCGACCTAACTATGCCTCTCCTATCCTTACCCCTAGCCTTGATACTTTTGTAACCCCGCCAGCCAGACACACAACGGCCCAAACTTGTACCAACAGAAACAATTATGCCTACCATACCCAACTCTTGCCTCCTACACCTCACTCTACCAAAAGCCCGTAGCCGTGAATCCCCCACGTAACTCATAATGTTCCCACCTCATCCGCTATGGCTCCTCGGCTTGTTCAAGTAGATTCCGTGGCAACCAATCACATGATTGCTTCTCCAGATCTCTTATCTCACTATTCTCCGTACACAGGTATGGACTTTGTACAAATCGCTAATGGTACAAAACCGCCCATTTCATATCGGGTCAATCTGTTTTGTTCGTGGTAATCATATTTTTCATCTTAAAAATGTCTGTGTGTACCAATGTATCGTTTTTATTATCTATTCGAAAATTTTCGCATGATAATAACTGTTTTTAAGCTTGACGAGTTTGGTTTTCGTGTTAAGGACCGCCAAACAAGCAGAGTATAGTTCTTTCTCGCAATAGTTCTAAGTGTTGTATTTAGAGTTTCAACCATCCGCTAAAATAAATCGCTTGGCCCTCATTGGTGAACGTGTTCCGCAAGTATTTGGCATGCTCGCCTCGTCATCCATCTTCTCAAGTTTTTGATTCTTTAGTCAAAAGAGTTCGATTCCGCTTCACGGATCCACTAAAAATTTAGGCATGTGTCATGTATGTCCAGGAAGTCATGTAACTTGCCATTTTTTCTTCGCTCTTTTAATGCCAAGAAACCTCTTGAAATGTTACATTTAGATGTTTGGGGCCCTACTCCGCCATTCTAGTTCGTTTCAAGTATTATTTATCTCTGTTGTGATGATTTTTCATGTTTTACTTGGTTATTTCCTAGTCCACAAGTTTGATGTGTTCCCTATTTTTTCCAAGTTTAAAACTCGTGGAAAATCAACTCTCGAAAAAATTCGAGCTATTCACACTATCAAGGCCATACAAACATGGGGTTAATTCATAAATTGATTTTGACGCTTTTCTTACTCATCATGGGATACGCCATCAACTTACGCTGCCCTTATACTCCTCAACAAAACGGTGAACGTTGAGCAAGCACGCCACATAGTTTTGATGGGGTTGTGTCTGCGTAGCTCAATCTCATGTCCACCATTAATGCTTTTGGTTGAGGCTTTTTCCACTACGTGTACTTGATAAATAGATCGATGCGTCAATTAGGATATATATCTCCTTATCAAAAACTTCTCAAGCGGGTTCCCGATTATCGTTTTCTAAAGACTTTCGGGTGTGTTGGTTTTCCTCACTTGGTACCTTATAACAAACATAAACTCATGCCAAAATCCACCCTGTGTGTGTTTTTAGGATATGATCCGTTGCGGAAAGGGTATCGATGTTATGACATGCATACTCACAAGATATATATTTCTCGACACGTGTTATTTAATGAATTGGTTTATCCTTTTTCTTGTAGTACACAGGTTGTCACATGTGGCACCCTAGCCATTCGTTGCTTGTGTTCATGCATTCATATTACTTGTGAGCATGTTTAATTAGTCTATATATGATTTAAAAACATTTATAAGTCATTCATGAAGCTCTTAACATGTTTAGAATCATGTTTGCATGCTTGTTGAATCGCCGGTTCGATTGCTTGTTTAGTTCTCCTTCTTTCCCTCCTTCATTTGAGTTGTTCGGGTGTTGTTTGAGGATGCTTGTGATGAGCTTTAAACTCATTTTTGTTGGGGTTTGAAACCCCCTTGATTTGGCTAAGTGTTTGGGGGTCTTTTAGGTTGAGTTTTGAGCCATTTTGGGTCTGCCGGGCTTGCCCTCGCAAGGTGGAATGACCTTGCCCCCGCAAGGTAGACAGAAATTGGTGTGTTGGGCATCCTGGGAGGATGCGGTCGCAAGGGTATGGGGACCATGCGACCACAAGGTCCCAGAAACCCTGCTTTGCCCTGCTTTTGTCGCTTTTACGATTTTTGCTCCTAAACCCCTATCCAAAACCTTTTCTAAACCCCACCTAAACCTCCCTAACCCTCCTTACTTATACCCTAACATCTCTAACAAATTTTAAGGGTGGATTAAGAGAGCTTTATTGATCAATTAAGTCACAAAAATCTGATTTTAAGAGACCACAATGTGGTGACACTTGTCCCACTCAGTTTTTAACCCAATATAAGCCACAATCTGGAGAGTTGACCCTCATTTCTCACTCCCACTCTCCAAAAACGAGATTCCTCTTCTCCAAGACTCTCCCATGGCTTCTTGAAGCTATCTTCTTGGTCCTCCATGATCCTTCACCCATTTGCTCAAGCCACCTCCATAAGAAGTGTAGAGCTTGAAGAGTAGATCATTTCCTACCGAACAGATTTCTTCTTTGCTTTCTTGGGTGTAGAATACAAGTAAGTTACTTCTCTTCTTCTTTGTTTTAGTTCTCATTGACCCTAAGGAAAACAAAGCTTATGATGATTGAGGTCAATGAGGACACATATATGCTTCCTATGCTTTCTTCGAGTATTTTGAAAGTATGAACTTGCTAGGAGCATGTATAGGAGGATTTTATGCTTAGTAAAGTTTATAATACTCTTTCATCTTTTCTATTTAAGGTTTTGAACATGTTAGAAACATGAATTATATATATTGATGGAAGTGATCGATGTTATATGAGAATGCCCTAATTTGAGCCTATATGATATGTTGTGAAGTTGTTATGTGTTCTATCCTCAAAATTGGAACCTATGATGAATATGAATCACATTACCATGCCTTGATGAATTTATGACCTAGATAAACTTAGTAATGGCCTAGGTTGAGTTGTGAAGCACGTAGCTTCAATTAACCGAAATTTGGAACTTTTAGTAAAGACTCAACGGAGTCGACTCTAGGGAAGATTTGAACATGTTAAACTCCAATTTCAATCCCTTCGAAGTTTGGACACCGTTTGGTCGAGTTTACTCAATTTTAAGTTGAGTTTAATTATGTGCATTTGAACCCGTTGTGATTATTTGGTTATGAGCAATTAATTGCCTTGACATGAATTATTGTAGAGATTTATACCGTACTTGGTTGGTCGAGTTCGCTCTTGTCGAATTCTATCATTATTTGGTCTTGACGAGTAAATATCTACTTGTGCATTGCATTAAGTCCAGTGGCACTATTTTGTTTGATTTTTTATGTCGTATGTCGGGGTAGGGCGATGCATCGCCTTCACGAATTGAGAGATTCGTGCTCATGGATCGCCGTGCACTGGACCTCGCACACCCCTCCATTGTAGGCCTTGATGGGAAGTAGCCCCTGCTGTCGTCAGCGTCCGCAGTGCTATTAGCCGGCGGAGTTCGGTATATCGATGCGAAGTCACGAGCATCGTAGTCACGATATTGGGTTAACAAACTTTATTGCAGGAGCTATGAAGCGGTCGTGCCTATATTATATCCTACTTGTATGATTTATTTTCCCGCACTTATGTGAATAATGTGCTAAGTGCTATATGATGAACATGAGCCATAATTGTGATAAATGACATGCTATAACATGAACATGCATTTTTAGTAACTTACTAAGTCTTTCGACTTACCCTATTTGTTTGTTTGTTTCCTTAGATCGAGGCGAGGCGGTTCACGCTAGATCGCCATACTGGCGTTTGGTTGCTTGTGAGCTCAAGGTTGCTCTTTTGGGACTTTTGGTAGTTAGACTTTTATTTTGGCAAGGACGTTGGGAAGCAAGTCACTTAGACTTGTCTTGGGATTTTGTTGTTGTAGTAAACTTAATGACTTGATACTTAAAATCTTTTGTATGTCGACTTATAAGTCGAGCTTGTTTATATGTTGATGGTTCACTACAGTTCCTTCCGCTTAAGCTCTTTTAAAGTATTATTGTTGTTGTTGTCTCCGACATGTTGTGGCCGTTGAGGTTTTTATAAGCATGTGTTAAAATTGTAGGAGTAGTAGTTGGGTTAGGGTATGCGGCCATGACTTGTTTAATTTAAGTTATTTTCCGGCCAAGTGTAGTCGAGTTGTTATTTGTATGCGATGTTGCGCCACATGAATTTTATAATCCCACTTATGCATGCTTACTTGTGTATATTTGGGCGGTCCGACTCGGGGTTTCGCATTGGAATCCGGGTCGGGGTGCCACATCACAGGCATTCTTGCCCCGAGCCAGCACACCCCTCATTCGGACTCTCATCAACACTCTTCCAGCTTTGGTGTGCCCAACTTCAGTCCCTTTGTTTCAAGTATGGGTGATGGCATTTTACCTACTCCTACTCAAGTGCAGTCTAGACGAAGTCCTTCTATTCTAGCTCTTGCCCTTACATCTGGTAGTTGTACAACTGCTGCTCTCCATCCTGCCGGAACGGGTCCTTCTCACAGCTCTGCTTCGTCTCTTGTAGGCAGATCGTCATTCCCTACTGTGACACTACAACCTGTTATTCCCACTAATTTTCCACCTGGTTCCAAACCACAATTCTCTCACCATCCAATTCTTTTTCATTTGGATAGTCTGTTCTTTGAACTACGATTCCACTCCACCTCTGAAATTTCAGAGCATAAATGAAATAATGTCTCGATATCCTCTTCCAGAAGCTCTAGCTACTGTTAATGTCCAGTCCAACCTTTTTGAACCCAGGAGCTTTAAACAAGTAATCGGGCTTCCTCAATGGCAAGGTGCCATGACCGAAGAGTTAGGAGCACTTAATAAAAATGGAACTTGGTCTTTGGTTCCTCGACTACCCAATATGAATGTTGTGGGTAGCAAGTGGGTTTACAAGGTTAAACATCGGGCAAATGGTTCTCTTGAACGCTATAAGGCACGGCTTGTGGCACAAGGGTACACACAGCAGGAGGGGATTGACTATGACGAGACTTTTAGTCCTGTCGTCAAACCTCCTACCATCCACTCTATACTTGCAATCACACAGTCACGGCACTGGCCAATTGAGCAGTTAGATGTCAGAAATGCTTTTCTGAACGATATTCTTAGTGAAGAAGTCTATATGGCTCAACCACCAGGATTTAGTGATCCTTCCTATCCTCATCATGTTTGCAAGTTACACCGAGTAATCTATGGGTTAAAGTAGTCACCCAGGGCGTGTTTTCAAAGACTCCACGATTTTCTCATCTCTTTGGGTTTCTTTAACAACAAAGCAGATAGTTCTCTATTCATTCAACATTCTCAGTCTTCAACGGTAGTTCTCCTTGTCTACGTTGATAACATAATTATCACGGGCAGTTCATCTAGTGCAGTGACTAAGGTTATTGATCAAGTGTGCGCCAAATTTGATAGTCGAAAATTGGGCCCTCTCAATTTTTTCATTGGTATTGAAACGTCCCATGACTCCTCCGTACTCACTCTCGGTCAATCTCGATATGCCTCTGACCTTCTGCGCAAGTTTCAAATGGACAACTGCAAACCAGTGTCCATGCCTATGCTTCCCGGTTCTCACCTATCGGAGTATGGTAGGTGGGTTGCAGTATCTTACTCTTACTCGACCTGACATTGCCTTTGCAGTCAACCAGGTTTGTCATTACATGCATGTTCCACGATCGTCTCATTTACAGGCTGTTAAACGAATTTTACGCTTTGTCAAGGGTTCTATTCATCTTGGTTTGACGATTCGCAGCTCCTCTGATACTTCATTACATGCTTTCTCGGATGCCGATTGGGCTAGTGATCCCGATGATCGCCGATCTACAACGGGGGCATGCATTTTTATTAGTGCGAATCTAGTACTTTGGACCAAAGTAGTCCACGGTATCCCCCTCAAGTAGTGAAGCTAAGTACCGAGCCCTTGCGACCACTGCTGTTGAACTTCGCTGGTTCACCTTTTTATATTGAGAACTTGGTCTCTTTCTTTCGCCACTGATACTGCATCGCGACAACATGTCTGCCTTGCACATCTCTTGTGATCCGGTTATTCATGCTCGAACTCGACATGTGGAAATCGATTACCACTTTGTCCGCGAACTTCAACAGTTCGGTTTTCTTCGTTAAGCCTATGTCTCTACTCGGGATCAAATTGCTGATATATTTATGAAAGGGTTGGCTCAGCCTCGACTTTCGCTGCTTTTAGACAAACTGCATCTTCACCGAGTTCCGCTTGGTTTCATGGGGGGTGAAAGTGTGTAATTATTCCTGGTTTGTAGGTGCCGTGCGGCTCAAATTATGTTCCCTTATTTATAGTAGTGTATCTCAATGTATCTACCTAGTCTTTTGTAAATATTGGTAATTGATTTCCTGCCTAGATAACCATGTAAAGATTCTCACAGGATTTGGTAGTTTAGCATTGTATATAATCGATAGCTCTTAATGGAAAAGGCTCGGCCGAGAGTTTCATCTTTCTTGTGTTCTTTTTCTTTCTTACATTGAGTCAGTTTGTGTCTTAGGTTAGGAGGAGTCTCTTGTGTGCATTGTTTGCCCAGGTCTTTTAGCAACAACCTGATCATGTCACCTAACAACCCAATTACACCATGTTGTTAATTGTTTCTGTTCTCAGTTTTGAAGTATTGCACTTCACCCCATTGCCTTTTGTATCTATGGTTCTACTCATCAGAATTTTAGCCTTTGTTCTATTTGAAATTGCCTGGAATATGAGGTTTGAATCATAAAATATCCCTTTCTTTGAGAAGTAAATCGCGGTTTTAGGGTTTCCTTAGTGGCAAAAGCTTCCACCATCATCGTTCCGTGGCAAGCATTCTTTACATCCCTGATGGTAATCGTGATGAGGTTGTAGAATTTGTTAGGTACGGCTCTTATAATTTGTGTGATTGCACTTTCTCTCCCTCCAATCATCATTTCAATCGCAGCTAGTCCTAACGAAACTTGAAAGTGCCTCGAGTCAACATACTTTTTAGGTTAAAGGGATTCGTCTATCCACCCAGGACGTGGGGAGATCGGGTCTTGACGTTAAAGTAAGAGTAGAACTCTGGTTGAAAAATTCTTGAATACATGTGGACCGATCTCAAAGCCACCATTCTTCACCAAGTTGCCTGTTTCTAGCAAAAAACAAATTCTTAATTCTCAATTTGGTTACTATACTAATGTGAGAAGTTCACTAAGCTCACCTACTATATCTTTTAATAGGTTGGTAACTATACTTTACAAAAAATGTCAACACGATGCATGAAGTGAATGTCACTAACGGAAATCATTGAAAAGACTGAAATGTCCATAGATTTGAAATGTTAAAACTAATGTATATTTGTAACTCTTATTTCTAGATATTTCGATAATTGATTTTCAAACATTAACCCAACCAAATCTCTATATCAGATCTGAAAACACATGATTTTGGGAAAGAAACTCTCATTCTTCTTCCTTCCATTGCCATCTCCACAAACAAATCTCTCGCCATCTCGACAAACAAATCTGAAAACCACAAAACATTAACAATTTTATTCAGGTAAAACCAACCATTTACAATAGTCGGGCTGCAAAACAAACAAACAAGCGACAATTGTTTAGAACTAGCCGGCCAGAGCCGAGGTGGGAACATGGTCGGACACCTAAATATGGGGGTGACAAGTAAGCACATAAGACATGCAAGGACTTAATTTAAGAAAACGACGTGGCCATAACATTAGAGGCGTAACACGCCTCGGCTAAAGGCAATTTTAAAAACATTTCTGATATAACGGTTGAGCAATTTAAACCAAGTCATCGGCGACACTACATCCGGAACCCAAGCTAATAGTTTATGGACAAGAATTAAATAAGAGCTAAAAGGATGCTCGGCGGAAGACTTATACGTAGTGAACTATTAACAAGATAACCAAGCAAACACTGCCTTAGGCATCGAACAAATACTACAAGTGTTAAACTACAAGTAGCTAATAAAAGTAACAAGTTCATATTCTATACATATTCCCAAGCATAGTCTAATTGACTTGCTTTAACCCATCGTCCTTGCAAAATATAAAAAGGGAGGAAGAGGACATCTAAACCACCTCTTCAAGCGCAACGTCGGACCAAAAGAGGAACAAGGCACGAACACGCAAGCCTCAGAGGGAAGGACACATTTTTTGCTAGGATCTAAAAGCGATAAAGGGAATGGGTAAGTCATAAAGACTTGTAAGCTATCAATCATGCATGTCATGGCAATATGCAACATACAAGGCAAGATATCATCACATAAGCATATAGAACATATATCCAAGATGCACATTGTTTCACATAGGTGCTTATAATTAAATCACATAGGATAAGGATATATGGAGAGCGGGCCGCTACGTAGTTCACGCATACATGGCGTTATACGGAGTGTGATGGTATCGGATGTGTGTAAGTACATCGATCTTCCCGGGAGATGCCGGGATAGACACCAATGGTGCTCTTGAAGATTACAGTGAAAGGGCTACTTCCTTTCCTGACGGGCCACTGGAGGCGTGTGTGAATCAGGGACAGGGATGCCGGTGGACTCATGCAAATGCCAAGTAATGTTTACTTAACAAATTCTCAGGTAGGGAACGAGGTCGACAAGAGCGATCTCGTTCATGACAAGTAAATATTCTCATCAATAATCAAGCAGGATTGAGTTCGACAAGAGCGAACTCAACATGTCAAATAGGCATTCTATTATATGACATCAAGAATCAAGCAAGGTAATCAACCCAAATTCAAGAGTCTAGAATTATCATTCATAGAGAAACGTGTTTAGAACGTCGTAGGGATTGATCATTGAGCTGGTATTGTTCAATGGCTCACTTAATTTGACTCCGTTGAGTCGTCTCTAACAATTCATCCAATAGAGTTAAAATGCTAAATGCATCCAAACCCTTTTCTAAGTTCTCGAATCGAGTAGACTAGGCCATTAATCCACTTAACAACCATAGTCAAGAATTATCATTAATTCAATATTTCATGGGAACTTTAGAGTCATTATTTCAAAAGTTATCAAAAGCCAAAGGTCCAAGAACATTAGTTATTCCCAAGGAGACATAGAACACATTTAATTCTAAGCATAGGACCAAATCAATAGGATGAACAAATCATTGCTTATGAAACCCTAGAAATCAAAATCTCTAAGAGTTGTCAAAAATCATTAGTCCAAGAACAATAGTTGTTCCTAAGGAGGCATAGAACACATTTAATTCTAGGCTTAGGACCAAAACAACAAGATGAATATATCATTCAAAAACCTTACAAACTCATTAACATGGCATGGACAAGGTAGAAGCATGGGAATCATGAGAAGAGGGGGACATGGCATATCTAGCATACATCCTAAGGGGAATCAATAGCTTACCTATCACCAAGGAAAAAGATGGGATGAGCACAAATTAATCGGATGAAATCGAGCTCCTCGTCGGTAGCTTCACTTCGGTGGTCTCGGTTTGGCAATCGGAGGTTGGGAGCTCAAGATATAGGAGAAACACACACCAATATCACCTCACCATTCACACACAAAAGCTTGGGAAGAGAGAGAGAGGAATGATCTGAAAATGGAGGATTAATGTTGATCACAAAGTGGGAGGATTTATATGGCATGCAAAAGGTGAGTGGAAGTCCACATGTCACAAGGAGGGAGCTTGCAAATCCACTTGTCAAGTGGAGGATGATTGTGCTTAGGCTTAATCCCACTTACTTAGGGTCTAATAGGAAGGTTTAAGTGAGGTTTAGGAATAGTTTGGATAGGGGTTTGAGTGCCAAAGTTCGTACACAGCAGAACAGGGAAAAATCCCGTAAACAGCTCTCAGAAGATGAGGCGGGCGCCTCACAAGAAGCCAGGCGGGCGCCTGGGAAGCTGAGGCTGGAGCTGAAATTGAAATGCTCCCAGAAGTTGAGGCGGGCGCCTCACTAAAATCCAGGCGGGCGCCTGGAATGCTGTAGCTAAGGTCATGACCATTTTTTTGATAAGTTACTGGACAGTCAATCTTGTAAAATCGACCATAAATCGCGCACAACTCCAAATGAGGTGATTTTTGATTTTTCTGAAACTAGACTCATTAAATTATATTTTAGAATTTTAAATTACTCCATTTGGACTTATATTCATCAAGATATGGTTACAACAAAAATCAAGTACAGAAGTTGTTTTACTGAAAACTGAATTCTGACACAGCCGTAAGTCAAGACCTAATTAAGGTATTTAGACACCTTGGAAAATTACCAAATTTTACAGAGAGTATCCTAACGTATGATGGTAAAACATACTAAATTTTTAGAAAATTCTATTCAGTGGATTAGTACCAGAATTTTCCTGAAGTTTGCCCAAAACATGACTGGTCTGTGAAGGAATAAATTGGTCATCTCATAACCAAAGGTAACAAGTCTATGAACAATGATTGTGCAAGAATGATAATTACTAGTACACTTGGTCTATAACTCAAATGAACTTCTCCCAAGTTGAAAACACAAAGAATACAAGCAACGAAGGAAATCCCGAGAAACCCTAAGGCTCAAACGAAGCAATCGAATCGGCGATTCAACAAGTAAGCTTACATGATTCTAAACATGTTAAGAGCTTCATGAATGACTTAAGAATGTTTCTAAATCATATATATAGAATAGGTAAACATGCTCATAATCAACGAGAATGCATGAAGGCAAGCACACAATACACATGCAAGAGTCCGGGGTGTTACAAAAACTGCCGAAACCATTATCTCAGCAGCTAACATGATGCTTAAGAATGAAGACTACTAACCAACATGTATAGTAAGACCAATTCAACTCCTAACTAACATGCAAGATAAGCTCTACCGTCGACTCGTAGAAAGAAAAGAAGCAATGCGAGAAGCGAGTATACGAGATATAATCTTACCAGAAAAATGATATAGATCGACTAATGGGACGTAAATGTCCTAAACTCTCAGGATTATCAATCTTTGGCAGTTACACAACTGCAGTGGATGATATACGTCAATGCAATTCCTTACCCTGAAAGAAATCTTGCACAACCTCGATCACATCCCCTTTGAGGACTCGGCCTGTTGCCTGGATAATCAAGTCATATCGTTCCGAACAACCCATAGCCCCAATCTGATCCTTGTCTGTGCAAAATTCACCATCTGAAAGTTTGAGTTTGACTGTATTTATAGCAGCTTCATCCCCTTGTCAAATGTTTGGCTTTTATTTTTTTTTAATCCAAAAAAAATATTTAATTTTATTAATTAAGAACCACGATATCACCGATATGATACAACTAAAAAATATACGTTAAAATTACATTAAAATTATATTCAGTTTAATTAAAAAAAAATCAAATAGGATATAAAAAATTTAGGTATGGATAGTGTAAGTGAGTAACCTATTTACTTTAATGGATTACGCAGAAGTGGCTCCACATGCATGGGCTTCAATTTCAACTGATTAAGTTTCCCATCTTCTACCAAACAGTTGACGTAACTATTTTATTTTGAAATATTTTACTTAAATAATTATTTTTAAAAATTATAATTATAATTTTTATAACCTCTTATCTTTATCTTCTTATATTGTCAGTAAATTGGTTGTGTATAAATATATTTGTAATTATAATTAACTTCAATGATATTAATATATTCTTTAATTGTTAGATTTTTTAAATATATATAAACTAATAAGGTTCACGCGTGTTGCACGTGGTGTTAATGATTTTTTAAAAATGATTTGCTAGTTTTTTTCATTTTTCTGTTTACTTTTAATTATTGGATTTTTTTTGTATTTTAATCATTACAATTTTTGAAACTTATAGATTGTGCTGTTGTGCTTTTAGCTTTTTTGATACTTTGTTTTCCCGTCATTTATAATGTATGTTTTTAGTTATTGTATAGCAACTTATCCTACAAATTTGTTTTTTTGTTGGTTATTTTCATTCTCTTTTCTTATTACCAAACATGAATTCATTCACTATATATCTTAGATAAACACATTGTTGTTGGAGACTTTGTTTATGTCGTTTATGAAATTTATGACTCCCTAAAGAAAATAATATATTATGTTAGAGAAATCAAACTTTCAACCCCAAAGTATACATATACTTATACTAAAAATACGAAATTCCCTCAAAGTATATATAAAGCCCCATTTTACCACCCAACCTAAGTTTTGTATCATTTTCATATCTCATTTTATAATTCTTTCTAGTTTTCTCCCTAGCCACGACGAAGGTTATCAATCTGACGTTAATGTACACATGATATTTCACGTGTAGGGCATTTTAGTCATTTTTGCAATGCTTTCTCTGCTTTTATTACCCAAAGAGAAACTTCATTTTCTTCTTCTCCGGCAACGCTTTCTTTGCATCTTCTCCGGCAATGACCTCGTATGTAAATTTTAAGTGAGATAAAACTCAAAAGTGTATTAATGTTTTATTCAAATTATTATATAGAAAAATAAATAAAAATATAGCGGAATAATATCAGAGATATTGAACTCAAGATCAGATATATAATCGCACTTAGGTGTCAAGGCTGCCACGAATAAGAACTCACCAAATAATTAAAGACATACAACATAACACACAAGCATAGACCAAGAATTTCCCCTTTTCTCCATCGTACAATATAATACACAAGCATACACCACGAATTTCAAATCTCATATTTGAATCCATTACATACATATACAACAATGATGAGACAAACCATAGTTCAATCCGTTTTCATCGTCCATAGCTTCAACTCCAACAAATTTCTCATCGACACCGTTGATATTGTTTATGGTTTGATTGAAGCAAATTCTCGATTTTAAACATTATTCGCCACACCATGTTTATCACTACGATTACCAAACATGACATCTCATCACCAAATTTGACATGGAATATGGAAATGTTAAAAAATTACATTGTGGGCCAAAGTGGATTTGGTGGATACTTTAGGGGGAAATTTGTATTTTGGACTAATTTCGATGGGGCTAAAATATGATTAGCTCCCAAAATTACACATCAAATTTCACATTGCACCCCAACCTACGAAGTGTCTCACTTTCATAACTTATTTAGCTATTTGTCCGATTTTGCCCCCTCTCGTCTATGTGCGTTAAAAATAGTAACGGAAAATGGTATGTGCATGTTATATGAAGATTATTTTGGTCATTTTGCTTAGCGCACAAAATGGGAATTGGCTATAAATTCAGTATTTAATTAACCAATTAGTATTTAGAATATGTTTTTAAATAAAAATAAAAATAATTATTTTAATAATTCTAAAATAATTATAGGGCCAAATTACAATTTCCCCCAAAGTATCCACAAAATTGTATAGTTTACTCATATATAAAGTTTGTTTCATAATGAAATCTGACTTTACTTCCCCCTATTTTCCACCTTACCACTGACGAACGTTAGAAAATTCACGTTAAATAGTACGTGGTCTTCCACGTACGGGGCGAAAATGTCATTTCTCTTACCTTGTTAAGGAGTAAATGTATTAAAAGTACAAACCCTAATCTCACACCCTCTCTTTCTATTTGCTCCTGGTGTAAGTTCCCATCATCGGGTCCACCATAATAGCTGCAATCTCTAGTTAGCCCCACCATAGTAACCACCATCTCTGGGTGCAAGTTCTCATATCTGGTCCAAACTCTTCCCACTCTGATCACACCTATCATAACTCTAGTGTCGTCCTTCTTCGATTCTAACCAAGCTCTATCTCCGATCTCCCTCATTCTCTCCCCTATAAAAGTCGTGCTTAAAGTAGAAATCAAAGGCTATAGAGTATATTTACTAAAAACCCTTGAAAAAACATGCAATTGAAAAAAAACCCATAAACCTTATTGACAAGTTCATCAAAGAGAGAGAGATGAGCTTGAATAAAGATAAATAGTTATGGGTTTTATTGAAATACACTTCAATTTTGTGGGAGAAAATTGGGCATACGGCCGATATGCATATGGTTTAAAACAAAGTATCAAAATTGAGAAAAAGTTGAAGAAGCTATGACTTTAGAAGATTTTGGCCTCATAGAAGCTGTCATGGCAGTTAGGTTGGTTTATTTAAAGAATTAGGAGAGATAAAGTAAAGGTAAAGTCATGTAAGAGGATGAAGGAGGATGAGAAATTGATTGATTTCGGTGGTGGATGGGTTTCACCAAAGAAGGTGGGTACGTGGATCCAATTTCATACATAAAATGGAAGATGGAGACGTGTAACTATGAGTAAGAGGTTTTTTTTCATATCTTTCGTTTACTTTGTTTTCATGATCAAGATAAGAAAATTGACAATGAAATAGAAAAATGCATATTTATCATCTGGGTTAAGAGAGAAATTTAAGAGAAAATTTGGAGGGAGTGAACAAAACCAAGATCGGGTTATGGGTTAATTTTTGCTGTGGAAAGTGAAGATTGGAAAAAATAGTTGGTCTTTCCTTTATATTTTCTTTCAGTAGGAAAAAATGGAATTGTGGACCCCACTCCATTTTAACATTTGAACTTTATGCACTCCAAAGTTTACATCGAATTCCTAATATTTCCCTCGAGTTAACATCGTGGAAGACTACATGTTATTTAACGTAACTTTTCTAACCGTTATTGCGGCTAGGGTGGAAAATATGAAAAAAAACTATAACGTCAAATATCATTATGGGGCAAACCTTAGGTTGGGGTGCACTATGTGATTTGGTGGATACTTTGGGGGGAGGGATTGTAATTTGGTATAATTATAAGGAAAATACTATCCTTACAAGACTTAGTAGTTGTAAGGAAAGTTATAAAATTAGTTGTAAGGCTAGCAATGTTGTAATTATAATTTGTATTATATTAAAATTTAAAGTGAAGAAAATACATTACTCTCAAAAAAATAAAATTCAGAAGTTATTTAATTTATTTTATTATCCTTAATTTTTTTCCATCAACCTCATCTCTCATAAACCCACTACCATTACCACCACTACCACCTCAAATAACATCATTAACCCAAAAATCAATTTATTTTTATTTTATTTCTTTGTCTAATTTCTTACTCCTTCGTTCAAATTAACACATATGCAAAACTCATCATTTATAAACCCACCACCACCAGAACCTTAAATTTCACTATTTACAAACCTAAATTCAATTTTTTGAATTTTTAAATTTGATAATTGAAACCCAAACCATATGAAGATTTGAAAAATTGATGATTCAAAAATCTAACAATATCGTATTCCACACCTAAACCACCACTGTCATGGTTACAATCGCCCCCACCACTACCCCTAACCACCACCACCAGCATCCTTGCAACTACCATCACCAGTATCACCACCACCAAGAAATACGTTCACCTTGTCTTGCTAAAATAGAAAAATAAAATATATTTAGCTTCCATTTAATCGAACTACTTTCTTCAAACGTATTTCCTATAGATTCTAGTGTTCTTCTCTAACAAAACGCAAAGATTTATTAACGAAGTTCTCTATTTTTTTTAACCTTCTTGACATTTTATCACCTTGCCTTAACGTATTTTCTTAGATTATTCACAATTAATTATTAAACATGCTACATAAGTGCCTAATATCTTGATGCTCACCAACAAATGTATTATTATAGTTACATTTTTTTCATATACATCTAATAATGTATTTCACAACCTATGATGTCTCACTTTCATATATAATTTTTATATTTGTCCGACTTTATCATCTCCCGTTCATGGGTGTTGAAAACAGTAATGGAAAATCATACATGTTATGATTATTGTGGTCATATTTTACTTGTGACGCAAAGTGAGATTTGATTATATTTTCATAATTTAGTTTATCATTTGATATTTAAAATATATTTTAATTAAAATAGTAAATTATTATTTCAATAGTTATACTTTGTCTTATTTTAAATTCAAAGGCATAATAAATGCATTACTCCAAAAAAAAATGAAATTTAGATTCTATTCAATTTATTATTTCATCATTCACTTTATTCCGTCAACCTCATTATTCATAGACTCACCACCACTACCACCTCAAATTTCACCATTAGCACAAAAGTTAATTTTTTCATTTGATTTTATTTCATTTTCTAATTCCTTACTCCTACCTTCAAAGTAACTCATTTGCAAAAACCATCATCTTTGACTTGGCCATTTTTGTAAACCCCCCTCTTCTTCGTCATCAATCCTCTCAAAAGTCTTTGAGCAAAATCAATTTGCTCTTACCATGTTGTAGCCGCAGCAAAGGTATCCCCCCCCCCGGTATTTGGGTTATTTGGGGAAAACAACAATCCAAGAACAAGTCTAAAAGAAAATAGGAAAAAGAGAGTGAGGGAAAGAAGAAATATAAGGGAAGTATTGCAGATTCAAGATCCGAGATTTCAAGGTAGGCCTTAAAGCTCTTCAATTATTGTACAAAACCAACCATTTATTTCTTACATTAAGCATTTGCACTGTTCTTAGAGCAAATCACCACCACACTCGAGAGTATTTCACAATGTCGTCAATGGCGAAGCTAGCTCTCACAACCTTCACAATTTTCTTGCTCCTCTCCATCGCATCTCTTCCATCCGAAATCCCTACCATGTCCTCCGGCGCCTCCCTCACAATCACCACAGCTTCTTCCATTGATCCAATTTTGCTCGACAATGTCACTATCACCACATCTCCGTTTTTTGATGACAGATTTTTGATTATTTTCGGAATAGACAACTTTTTCAATCCTAATTTCACAACTCTTCTGGTAAATCAAAGCCTTAGCTTCGATCTATTTCCACAGGACGTGCTTCCCTATTTCATGTCGATATCCATCAAATCTAGGCTTTCATCGTCCTTCAATTTCAGCTCATGGGTTTTGTAGATCTTGATTCATCTTCTTTTTTTTTTCTTTCTTAAATCTTGAGAATTCTTCATTGGAGGGAGAGAGAGATGAACTAGGCAGTCCATTTTAGGACATGTAATTGTTTACACTTCTTGTAATTTGTTCCGCAGCCCATTCTAAACAAAAATGTGACTAGAATGTGCAAATAGTAAAGGTATTTTTGGGTTATCACAAAAATTTTAGACGGTTTATTCTAAAAAACATACGGAGTAACTAACGTAATACATTTTTTAAAGTAGGGTGACCAAACTATGAAAATTAGTAGTAGAGTGAGTTTAGTGAACTTTTTACGATAGTAGAATGGCCAAATTGAGAATTAAGGCAAAAAATTACTCTAAAATTATACTATCGTGATGTTCTTCCTCTAAAAAATAAATATAAAAACAAAAAGAACTATGATGATGTTTATGATTAATCAATGTTAGAGAATTTTAATATTTTGTTTGCTTAGAGTATTCACAGTGGTTGCATCCTAAAACACACTATATACAACAATACCACTTTGGATGCTATATGTTTTACTTATATTTACGCCATGAGAATATATCTGATCCCTCATTACACCCTATTTGGAACCCAATTTTTTAAACAAAAAAACACAACTTTTTATTTGTACTAGTAAGGTTCACGTGCGTTGCACGTGGTGCTAATGATTTTTTTTTAAAAAAAGAATGACTTGCTAGTTTCTTCATTTTTATATTTACTTTTAATTATTGGATGTTTTTTGTATTTTAATCATTATATTTTTTGAAACTTATAAATTGTGCTGTTGTGCTTTTTGTTTTTTTGATACTTTGTTTTCCGATCATTTATAATAAATACTTTTAGCCATTGTATAGCAACTTATCCTACAAATTTGTCTTTTGTGTTGGTTATTTTCATTCTCTTTTTTTATTACCAAACAATTCATTCACTTTTATGAGTGTGTGAATTGAAAATAAATCAAACTTACTATATTAAATAAACACATTATTTTTGGAAACTTTGTTTATGTTGTTTCTGAAAATTTTAACTCCTTTTAGAAAATAATATATTGTGTAAGAAAAATCAAACTTTCAACCCCAAAGCACATATACGTACGCTAAAACTACAAAATTCACTCAAAATATCTATAAAGTTCCACTTTGCCACCCAACCTAAGTTTTGTGTCATTTTCATATCTCATTTTATAATTCTTTTCTAGTTTGCCCCCTAGCCACGACGAAAGTTACCAATCTGACGTTAATCTGCACATGATATTTCACGTATAAGACATTTTAGTCATTTTCACAGCAATGCTTTTTCTGATTTTATTACCCAAAGAGAAACACCCTTTTCTTCTTTTCTGGCAATGTCTTTCTCTGCATCTTCTCCAGCAATGACCTCGTATGTAAATTTTAAGGGAGATAAAACTCAAGAGTGTATTAATGTTTTATTCAAATTATTATATAGAAAAATAAATAAAAATAGAGTAGAATCATATAGAGATATTGAACTCAAGATCAGATAATCACACTTAGGTGTCAAGGCCGCCACGAATTAGAACCCACCAAAAAATTAAAGACGTACAACATAATACACAAGCATACACCAAGAATTTCCCCCTTTCTCCCTCGTACAACATAATACACAAGCACACACCAAGAATTTCAAATCTCGTATTAATTTGAATCCATCACATACGTATACAACAATGATGAGGCAAACCATGGTTTAATCCGTCTTCATCGTCCATACAACTATAACAAATTTCTCATCGGCACCGTTGATATTGTTTATGGTTTGATTGGAGCAAATTCTCGATCTTAAACATTATTCGCCACTCTATGTTTATCACTACGATTACCAGACATGACATCTCATCACCAAATTTGATATGAAATATGGAAATGCTAAAAAATTACCTTGTGGGTCAAAGTGGATTTGGTGGATACTTTAGGAGGAAATTTGTATTTTGGACTATTTTTGATGGGGTCAAAATATGATTAGCTCCCAAAATTACACACCAAATATCACATTGTACCTCCAACCTACGAAGTGTCTCACTTTCATAACTTATTTTGCTATTTATCCCACTTTGTCCCCTCCCGTCTATGGGCGTTAAAAATAGTAACGGAAAATGGTATGTGCACGTCACATGAATATTATTTTGGTCATTTTGCTTGGCGCACAAAATGAGATTTGGCTATAACTTCAGTATTTAGTTAACCATGTAGTATTTAGAATATATTTTTAAATAAAAATAATAACTAATTATTTTAATTATCCAAAAATAATTATAGGGCCAAATTATAATTCCCCCCCCCAAAGTATCCACAAATCGTATAGTTTACTCATATGTAAAGTTTGTCCCATGATGGTATCCGACTTTACTTCCCCTCCCCCCCACCATTTTCCACCCTACCACTGACGGACGTTAGAAAATTCCCGTTAAATAGCACGTGGTCTTCCACGTATGGGGCGAAAATGTCATTTCTCTTATCATGTTAAGGAGTAAATGTATTGAAAGTACAAACTCTAATCTCACACCCTCTCTTTCTCTCTTCTCCTAATGTAAGTTCTCATCTCCGGGTCCATAGTAATAGCCATTATCTCTAGCTAGCCCCACCATAGCCGCCGCCATCTCTGGGTGCAAGTTCTCATATACGGCTTAAACCTTTTCCACTCTGGTCACGCCTATCAGAGCTCTAGCGTCGTCCTCTTTCGATTCTAGCCAAGCTCCATCTCCAATCTCCCTCATTCTCTGCCCTGCAAAAGTCGTGCTTAAAGTAGAAATCAGAGGCTATAGAGTATACCTACTAAAACTCTTAAAAAACATGCAATTAACAGAAAACCCATAAACCTTATCAACGAATTCATCAAAGAGAGAGGCAGGCTTGAATGAAGAGAAACAGTTATGGGTTTTATTGAAATACTCTTCAATTTTGTGGGATAAATTGGGCATACGGCCAGCATGCATATGGTTTAAAACAAAGTATCAAAATTGAGAAGATGTTGAAGAAGCTATGACTTTAGATGATTTTGACCTCATAGAAGCCATAATGGCGGTCTAGTTGGTTTATTTAAAGAACTAGGAGAGAGAAAGTAAAAATAAAGTCATGTAAGATGATGAAGGCGGGATGAGAAATTGATTGATTTCGGTAGTGAATGGGTTTCACCAGAGAAGGTGGGTACGTGGATCCAATTTCATACATGAAATTGGAGATGGAGACGTGTAACTATGGGTAGGAGTTTTTTTTTCTTCATATTTTTTGTTTACTTTGTTTTCATTATCAAGATAAGAAAAGTGACAATGAAATGGAAAAATACATATCTATCATCTGGGTTAAGAGAGAGAAATTTAAGAGAAAATTTGGAGGGAGTGGACAAAACCAAGATCAGGTTATGAGTTAATTTTTGTTGTAGGAAGCGAAGATCAGAAAAAATGGTTAGTCTTTTCTCTAGATTTTCTTTCAGTAGGAAAAAATTGAATGGTGGACCCCACTCCATTTTAACATTTGAACTTTAAGCACCACAAAGTTTAATCCGAATTCTTAATATTTTCCTCGAGTTAACGTCGTGGGAAACCACGTGTTATTTAACATGACTTTTCTAACTGCTGTTGTGGCTAGGATTGAAAATATGAAAAAAAAAATAATAATATAATATTAGATACCATTATGGGAGAAACCTTAGGTTGAGGTTCACTATGTGATTTGGTGGATACTTTGGGGGAGAAGGATTGTAATTTGGCATAGTTATAAGGAAAATAATATACTTACAAGACTTAGTAGTTTTAAGTAAAGTTATAAAATTAGTTGTAAGGCTAGCAATATTGTAATTATAATTTGTCTTATATTTAAATTTAAAGTTAAAAAAATGTATTACTCTCAAAAAATGAAATTTAGAAGTTTTTTAATTTATTTCGTTTTCCTTCATTTTCTTCTACCAACCTCATCTCTCATTGACCCACCACCTCAAATAACGTCATTAACCCAAAAATCAATTATTTTATTTTATTTTATTTCTTTGTTTAATTTCGTACTCCTTCATTCAAATTAATATAAATGCAAAACTCATCATTTATAGATTCACCACCACCCGAATCTTAATTTTTATTATTTTCAAATTTGATGATTGAAAGCCAAACTCATATGAAGATTAATTTGAAAAATTGATGATTTGAAAATCTAACAATATCGTATTCCACCTAAACCACCACTGCCATGGTTACAATCGCCCCCACCACCACCACCAGCATCCCTGCAATTGCGACCACTGGTATCACCACCACCAAGAAACACGTTCACCTTGCCTTACTAAAACGGAAAAATAAAATATATTTAACTTCCATTAAATCGGATTGCTTTATTCAAACGCATCTCCTATAAATTCTAGCGTTCTTCTCTAACAAAACGCAAAGATTTGTCAACGAAGTTCTCCATTTTTTTAATCTTCTTGACATTATATCACCTTGCCTTAACGTATTTTCTTAGATTATTCACAAGTAATTACTAAACATACTACATAAGTGTCTAATATCTTGATACTCACCAACAAATGTATTATTATAGTTACATTTTTTCATATACCTCTAATAATGTCTTTCCCAACCTATGATGTCTCATTTTCATACAAAATTTTTATATTTATCCGACTTTGTCCTTCACTATTCATGGGTGTTAAAAACAATAATGGAAAATCATACACATATGTTAGGATTATTTTGATCATATTTTACTTGTGACGTAAAGTGAGATTTGATTATATTTTCATCATTTAGGTTGTCATTTGATATTTAAAATATTTTTAATTAAAAAAATAAATAATTATTTCAATAGTTATACTTTGTCTCATTTTAAATTCAAAGGCACAAAAAATGCATTACTCCAAAAAAGAAATTTATGAAATTTAGATTTTATTTAATTTATTATGCATCTTTCACTTTCTTCCGTCAAGCTCATCATTCATAGATTCACCACCACTACCACCAAATTTCACTATTAGCACAAAAGTTAATTTTTGATTTGATTTCATTTTCTAATTCCTTACTCCTACCTTCAAAAGTAACTCATTTGCAAATAGCCATCATTTATGGACACACCCACCATAATCTTAAATTTCACTTTTTACAAATTCAATTTTTTAATTTTTCAAAATTTCAAATTGAAACTAAAACCCATATGGATCTTTGAAAATTTGATGATTTATAAATCTCACAATGTTGTATTTCATCTAAACCATCATTGTCATCCTATAATCGTCGTCATCACGCCCCCAACACCACCATCACCAAGAAACACACTCACCTCGCCTTGCGTAATGGAGACATAAAATCTCTTTAGCTTTCGTTTAGTCGAACTTCTTTCTTTAAACATCTCTCATTTCTAAGTTTCCAATCCACTTTTTGTTCAAATTACCAAGTAAGGAGAAAATCTAATTTTAGGATGGGACTACTTAAAAGCGATGTTGATTGGTGACAACCTATATTTCAATAAAAGAGGAGTTGCATGTAGAAGAAAGAGAAAGTCGAGAGTAGCTAGAGGAGGGAATAGAGAGATTCTCACATGTAACTACCTCGAGTTCGATGAAGAGGAACAATCAAGTTAAGACAAAAAAAATGTTAGAGGTTTGGAACCCAGTGATGAAAATGAGTAAAATATTTTGAATCAGTTATTTGTGATTACTAACATTGGTTTTGTTTGTAATATTTATAAGTTAGGGAACCAATGATAGTTTTAAAAGTTTGTTGTAGTAGTCTCGAAATTTCAAAGAAGTAAACAATAGATTTTAGCATTATTTTCTAACAAAATGCATAGATTCATCAATTGGTTCTTCATTTTCTACAACTTCTTGACATTATGACTTATTTTCTTAACTCATTTCTCTTAGTTAATTCATAGGTAATAACTAAACACGCTACTGATTTGCTTAATAATTTGATACTCACCAACAAATCTATTATTATAGTTACAATTTTCTATATACATCTAATAATGTCTTTCCCGAATATATATATTTAAGAAATAAAGAAATAAAACTATATTATTTTTTAGTTTCAAATATTTTTTTAGTTTCGAATAAAGTTTTAGTCTCTTGAGTAAATGTATTTTTGTCATTTTAGAATATATTTGACGATATTTGCAATGATAATGGTTGGAGGGGGAAAATGATAACAAAATCAAAATACAAGACGAAATGAATAGAATTCAATAATGTAGGATCTAACTTTAAAATATGTACAAGTCAAGGGATCAAATTATTATTTAATTATTCATGGAATTAATTAGCACATGACAAATTTACTTTTTTAACCTTAATTAATAGTGAGTGATTTATTATAGTTAGGGCTATTTTAGTCCAAACATTACTTTTTATCATGATAAATTTACTTATTTTGTCCTTAATTAAATGGTAAGTAGTTTATTTGGTGAAAGGTTATTTTTTTCTATCAATTAAATTGTAAGAAACAACCTTAACTTTTATAGTAAGAGAGAAATGCTTTTGGTAAAATATTTTTAAAAATTGAGATTTGTAGGAATACTTCTAGTAAGCATGTTGGTATTATTAGATTATATATATATATATATATATATATATATATATATATATATATATATAGATGGGAAAAAATATGGGTAGGACGGTGTTACAAATATGTTTTGAAATATTTGTAAAACGGATTCTCCTTACATGACCCACGATGTGTTGATGGATTAAATTATGAGAGTGAACCTCCGTCTTACAAATTAAGATTCGTAAAACGATCTTACATGAGACCTACTCTATACATAATACTACCTCACTTTTCAAATTATCGTCCTCCTTTCCATTTACGTCCGTTCTAAAATAATTGTCCTCTTTCAAAATTTCTTCTTTTAGGAAAACACTTTTACCACTTTACCATTATTTTTTCTACATTAATTATGGCCATATGTTCAAAGACATTAAAGGAAATCACACATTTTACCAATATTTATAATGCAGTCAATTATTTTTTCTTAAACGGTATGCAAGTGTACAATAATTTGAAAACGAAGGAAAAATATATACGAATAATTGCGGGCCGGTTCATTTCCCAAAGTTTTCAAACGCTCTAGTCCCGTGTTTTTTTCCAACCCGAAAAAGACATTTTTTAGGGCAAAATGACTACGATACCCTTAATGATTCTGAGGCGTGCTTCGGAAATGCATCGCGGTGCATGGATTATTGCATCGCGATGAATCAATTTAAATGGAATCAATTTTAATTACAAAATCAAATTTTTCCACCGTGATACATAAATTTTAATTACAATTCAATTTGCATCACGCTGCACTAACTTTTATATAACGCGATGCATTAATTCAAACAACCAATTGATGCAACGCGATGCAAACTATGTTCGAAGGCATCTTATCCTTCTCCTTCCTCCTCCTCCTCCTCTGACATAAGCCATCTTAATTTTTCATTTTGTCTTCGTCCTTATAATGGTGATTTTCGAATTTAATATGTTTGTCGGAACTGTTGAAAGGGATGATGACATTTTCGAAACAATTTTATCAATAAAACATAGGCCAGTAACATACGGTCTCAATAAATATGACTCAAAGTCTAAAGTCTATACCATAACAATAGAATGGGGAAAAGAACTCCTAAATGGACTCTTTCTCAATAGAACTCCTAAATGGAAAAGCCCTAGCTTATTTCTCATTAAGCTTATTTCTCTCTCCACCATCTTATTTCTCTCTCTAAATAAATATAACAGAACAACTTTTTTTTTTGTTGCTTAGAGCACAAGAATTGGGAAAAGAAAGTAAATTGAAAGAGAAGCTCGAAAGAAGAAGAAGTAGAGCATATGGCTGATAGGGAGTACTTCGATATGTTGCCTTGCCTCCGGGGATTCGATTCAAGCCTACCAAAGTTTTAGGTTGCTTCTGGGGATTCGATTCAAGCCTACCGGAAAAGAGTTGATAGAAGATTACTTGAAGAAAAAAGTTTCAAATTTGCCATTGCCGAACAATAGAATTCGAGACGTAAATCTCTACAACTTTCATTCTCGAAACTAGCAAGTAAGCCAATCACCTTCCTCTTCATGATTTACTTTTCGTGTTAATTTATTCTTTGCATGTAAATATGAGGGATATGTATCAACTTCTTGACAAAGACCTTCTTCCTTATTTACTTTTCTTGTTTTATTTTTATCAATCATGGATATGCATCCACTTCTTGAAAAGAACAAGAAAGCTAAAGAAGTTAACAATATGGTATTTGACTATTTGTTAGTATGGTCATATATATATATATATATATATATATATATATATATTCCACTTAATCAATTAACTTTGTCAAGTTAATTTGACAACTATTTGGATGTATTGATTTTTTGACAAGAACATACACTCGTATAATAGGGACAGAAATAGACTGATATCCATATGTTTTAAGTGAATGGTTATCATGTTTTCTTGAATAAAAACAATTTTCCTAAAAAAAATTATTTATTTTTAACTGGGAACAATTCATTCAACCCAAAAAATTATTTTATTTTTACTTATATAATTAGATGGTAGGGTTAGTTTGATCACTTATATTCGGAAAAGATTTAAAACATAAAATACGATCCACATGAGCATTTAGCCTTGTTGAGAGAGTCGTACTTCTTTACCCCAAGAGATAGAAAGCACTCGAATGGCAGTCGACCAGACCGGTCTGCACGTAACGGGTAATGGAAAGCTACGGGAGCCGATACCAAATAGCAATGGCGTAAAAATAACAATGGAGTTGGTCCAATCAGAAGAGCTCCTAATGACATGAAGGTGCGCAGTTGTAGATAATTCATGAATTATTAGGTTTCAATACGTCTTAGATTAGCATCGCTAATGTTTCTCCATAGCAATGCAGTTGGACGACTGGGTTCTATGCCCGATGTACAAGAATGACAAATTACCCAAAGAGCAAGATCAAGGAAACAAACCCACTGCCTCCTAGAGGAGGAAAACAATGCAGTGATTGACGTACAAGTTCCAAATCCGACCTCAATTCAGGAACTGCAATTCAACCATGGAGATGAAGATGTGTGTCAAGATTTTGATAATGGAGTTTGGAAGACGGATTAAAGCATCTGAAGTTGCCTTTCTTGCCAAGGAAAAGAAGAGGAGAGAAAATTAGTCTTTTCCATTCTTTGTACGCTATGAAATTCATTGTTTTGTTGATTTCTTAATTATATTTCTTAGTAAACAGCTAGTAGAATTGATAGTATTTTGTTCTCCCTTCTTATTTTTTAAATTTTTTTTATTATTATTCCCTCTGTTCCGAATAGAATATAGAAAAAAACCTGCGTAAAACGGTTTTACGGATATTTTTTGTAAACGAATCCTCTCACCCAACTCACCGTATGTTGGTTGGTCGAACTATGAGAGTAAGATGGATCTTAGACTTACCAAATACATAATCTGTTGGAAACCGTTCCAATATTAATTGAATGAGGAAGTTATGTAAAGTAGGAAGTGGGGAATCCCACACTGGGAATATAAATAAAAGCACTTCTACTTTATA
>JABEVN020000869.1:0-27671 GCA_013146195.2 Codonopsis lanceolata | reverse complement strand
GCTTCCTAAAGAATAATAATTCTAGACTCTTGAACTTGGCTAGATGCCTAAGTCTTGAATGTCATATTATAGCATGACTAATTGACATGTGAGTTACTCTTGGTGAACTCAATCCCGCTGTTATTGATAAGAATAATTTACTTGTCTTGAGCGAGATCGCTCTTGTGACCTCGTTCTATACTTGAGAATTTTTGTTAAGTAAACATTACTTGGCATTTGCATGAGTCCATGGCATACCGTCTTTGTTCACACACGCCTCACTTTGTGGCCACACGGTGGGAAGTAACTCCCTTGTTGTAATCATTAAGAGCACCATTGGACTATCAGGGCATCTCCTCGGAAGATCGATGTACTACACACATTCGATACCCATTTTCCGAATAACGCTTGTATGAGGAACTACGTGGCGGCCGGCTCTCGATATATCCCGATCCTATGTGATTTAATTTCAAGCACCTATGTGAACAGTAAATCTTGATACATGACACTCTATGATATCTTGCACGAAATGATATCTTGCCTTGAATGATGCATATTGCCATGACATGCATGATTGATAGCTTACAAGTCTTTATGACTTACTTTCCCTTTCTTGCTTTAGATCCTAGCAAGGCGGGTCACCGCTTTCGATGACTCGCGGTGTTTGTGCCCTTTTGGTCTTGCGCCGATGTTATTTGAAGAGGTGGTTTAGATGCCCTCTTTCCTTGTTTTATATTTTGTAAGGACTGACGGGTTAAGCAAGTCAACTATGCTTGGGTATTTGTATAGAACTTGCTTGTAAATCTTAAGCGCTAGTAGTTTAATACTTGTAGTACTTGTAACCCTTTTGTGCCGCATTGTGTAGCCGAGCTTTGGTTAACTTGTTAGTATTCCTCCACGTATTAGTCTTCCATTTGAGCATGCTATTAGCTCCTTATTAATTCTTGTCTTTGAGCTGTTAGCTTGGGTTCGGCATGTAGTGTCGCCGAAGACTTGGTTATGTTGTTTAGCTGTTTATCGGGTTTAAAAGTTTTAAAATATCCTAGTTTGGTGCGAGGCGTGCTACGACTCCAATGTTGAAATCCGTCGTTTTATAAATTAAGTCCTTGCTTGTTTAATTGCCTACTTGTTTCCCTCCTTATTTGGGCGGTCAGACCTCGGTCCCATCTCGGGCCGGTAGGAGTCCTGAGTTGGTATCGAGCTCTCGTTAGCTATAAGCGGGATAGGTTCCATGGCCTAGTTGGGTTAATTCTTGTGTGAATCATGGCGTTGAGTGTTCTCTTTCGTGCCTTATTGGCAAATTCTTGTTAATGAATAGGACTTAGAATCCTAAGTTCATTGTAATCTAGATTCTCGTGAATACGATGTTGTGTGAGAGAATATTACCTTTCACCCGTTTACTTTCAGGCGCGATTATACCAAGAGTGTGTGTTCTTTGCTTTGTAGAGCTATTGTTTCTTGTCGTTGTGAGTGATCTTATAAGCTCGGGTTGTTGATTCCGAGCGTGATCATCGTGGTGTCCATTAATGCCTTTGAACGTGTTACACCTTTCTTGAGCGGCGTGGCTAAGCCTCCCCGTAGTACCTAGTGTATTCCTTGATTCCTACATAAGTATATATATCTTACCGTAGTGCCTAATCGTGAGTACTTGACTCGTATGGGTCGAATTAGAGGACTCTTTCCCTCAAGCTTCTGTGTTATTGAGATTGAAGGGATACCCTAATGCTCAAGGTATCGCTGTGGTTTCAAGTTGAGATCGGTGAGTACCGATAGGTGATCGCATGACCGATGATTGGTTAATCGCTAGCTCGTTTACGCCTCGACCCAAAGTGATTTGAGGTTTTCTAGCTAATAACTATTTGCACAGCCAAGGACTATTAAGTTATTGTCTTGTACCGTTATTCGACTAATGCATTAATAGAGTATTAGCATTTTGTAAAAGGATTTATCCATCATTAGTGAATCATTAATACTATGAATGTTCCATACATGGTATACTTGGCATGGTAGACTAAAATACTATGTATATGATATTGATTGCCATGCCTAAGTGTAATTATATTATATGTGCATGAGACCTTCATAAAGGATGCTCTTATGTGATTTGTAACTCCTCCCGCATCCTAAACGATTTTAAGCTAAGTCACTTCGAGGGCCCCCGACTTGATTTTCAAGAGGTATTCGTCGTGAGAACTAGAATGGTATAATATGATATAGGAATTGACCGAACCCATGACCAACTGAATGAAATTGAAAGTGGCATCTTGTTTTACTTGTGCAAATATGTGCAACGTGTATATTGAAATCATGCTACGAATAAATTGAACCTCGTGTCATGATCGAATGAATTGCTCGGTATTGAATGCCTTCTTTGAAAGGCTAATATGTGGTCCATGATGATTGACTAACTTGATTTTATTGTTAGGACGCTAGATCCTATAGATGCGTTGTCAGTGACCGAATAATTTAGTTAGTCTCGAAAACTCTTTGTTGGAAAGTTGTTAGCTTGGTGCAACTATTGCACGTGCATTCGAGTCACCGCTTAGTTGATAAAGAAGAATTTTCACCTCATTGTCCACGCTTGTTGGAACCTAGTAAACCTCGATAATGTCCTTGAACCTCCGTCAAGAGTCAAGATGACTCGACTTTGGAATCGATGGGAGATGATATTTAAGCATTTCTTTCCCTGCCGCCTCCGCAGATTGCTTTCTCCTTGACCCGTATTTTTGTATACAACTTCTACCTTTATTGAGCTCGTTAGTAACTGCTCGACTCACACCACTGCTTTGCAAATGCTTGTCCTCTTCTTGCCTTGTCCTCAGTAGCACCCACTGGGACTACACATTGCTTCCCTAACCGAGAATTAGAGTTTTCGCGTTGAACTATTGCCGTGACCTCGCTATATCTAGAACACCTTACGTACAACTCCAAATGAGTTGTGAGAATTGAAAGAAAGTAGTTGCAAGAACCTCAAGATGTAGAGTTCATTTAACCGAGGGTGTCCCACGGGTGCACCGGTATTGCTTTAGAAAGAATTGTGGTAGTTTACGACTTTGCATAGACTATCGACGCAGTTGAACCGTAATACTATCAAGAATATGTATCCCTTGCCACGCATTGATCTCTTTGATCCACTTCGGGTTCTTGTTTATTCCAAGCTTGACATGAGGAGCGGCTATCACCGGTTGAGGGTTAGAGCGAGGATGTCCCTAAGACAGCCTTTCGCACGCGCTACGCCACTATGAGTTGTTGTGATGCCGCTTGGGTTGTCCAACGCACTGCAGCTTTGATGGACCCGATGAATAGGTTTTTCATGAATATCTCGATTGCTTGTGGTTGTGTTTATTATTGATATTCTCTACCCAAGTCACGGAGGAGGTTGACTACGGCTCCTATCCTAGCATTGCCTAGTGTTTCGAAGAACCTTGTGATTTTATCGATGCCTCGTTAGAAGGCTTGGGTTACGTGCTTGTGCCATGGATTCTCATTTGCCATTAGCTGAATTTGCTTATTATAACAGTTACCAGTCTAGTATTGAAATGACGCCATATGAGGCTTATTAGAGATAGATTGCTTACATCCGTAGTAGACAGAGCTATGACAACCGAGACGCGACTTAGAATTTCGTGTTGGCGACTCTATTCTTGAAGGTATCGCCGACGCGTACTAAGCGATTGGGAAGAAATGTAAACTTTCACCTAGATTCATTGGACCATTCGAGATCCTAGAAAGGATTGGAGCTTTGTCGTATCGGTTAGCATTGCCGCCTTCGTTATCGAATGTTCACGATGTATTCCATGTCTCGATGCTACGCAAGTATTTGATAGAGGAAACGCATGTCCTTGTTTACGATGAGATTTCATTCGAACCCGATCTTTCTTATGATGAAAGACCAGTGAGGATTCTTGTTACTAAGGAGCAAATATTGAGAACGAAGCGAATTCCGTTAGTGAAAGTCTTGTGGAAGAATCATGATATTGAGGAAGCCACGTGGGAGACCGAGCTTGATATGCGAGAGAAATACCCCTTTCCTATTCGACGACTCCGGTAAGAATTTAGGGACTAAATTCCTTTAAGTGGGGGAGGATGTGAGAACCCAAAACCCATTACTTGTATTACTTGTTCTATGCCCTAATAACGTGCTTGTTTCCTGCTTTAACATGATTAGATATCTCTTTTAGTCCATGCCTGACTCGTATTATCGTTATTTCATTCCTTGTCGCTTGTATATCTTCCACGCTTATCGTACCTTTCCGTTATACCTTGAGTGTTGCCTTAGCTTGAATGGCACTCAACCGAGACTTGTTAGGGTTCGATTGTCTTTCATAGATGACCTAGAACGCTCACCTTGATCATAGTAAGCTTGTTGGGAAGTTTAGAAACCATCTCGCTTTGTTTTGGCCTTAGCGATTTCCCCCGTCTCCCGTTTTGCTCGTATTTCGACGTGCGAATTGTTCCTTGAGTTCCCGGACTTGTATTCAAGTCATAACCATGATTAAACAAGCCTATTCCATGCCCAAGTTACCCTAGTTTTATTTACCTTTGATCCGGGTTTGATTCGTCAACCAATCGTCGCTTGACTCGAGCCTTGTCCTACCTTGTTCCGGGTGATGTTCGGGTGTATTTCGGACATGTTTTGAGTTATGTTAGACCCTAGAATGGTTGCCCATGAGCTTGGGACCATTTAGGACTTGTTTAGGTCAAGTTTTGGTGCTCCAGAAGTTCAGGCGGCCGCATGGCTCGAGTGAGGCGCCCGCCTCAAATACTGAGAGCAAATGAAACAGAGAACCAGTCTCAGCAGTTGAGGCGGCCGCATGGCCCCTCATGAGGCGCCCGCCTCACCCTCTGTTCAGCTCTACGGGATTTTTCTTCTTCCAGATTTTGTGACCCAATTAACCACTTAAACCCCCTTCCTAATTGGCCCTAATCCAACCTATTAAACCCTAATCAAACTAGATTAGTCCTAATCCCAAGCAATCTCCTCTTGACAAGTGGAAAATGAGAGCTTCTCCTCTTGACACTTGGAATTCCACCAAATCCATGCAAGGTATAAAGCCTCTCTCTTGTTGACTTTGCCATTAATCTCTCATTATCAGATTTCTCTCCTCTCTCTCTTGCCATGGTTAGTGTGTGTAGAGAATAGGTGAGATTGGTGTGTGTGATTCCCCTAGTTTGAGCTCCCGGCCTCCGATTGCCAAACCGAGACCACCGGAGTGAAGCTACCGACGAGGAGATCGATTCCTTCCGATTACTTTGTTCTCCAACTTTCATTTTCCTTGGTGAAAGTAAGCTATCGATTCCCCTTAGGATACATGCTAGAATTGCCATGTTTCCCCCTTTTCTATCGATCTCCATGCTTCTTCCATGTCCAAACTATGATTGTGGATGTTTTGATCTCTTGGGATTTTGATTAATGTCCATCTTGTTGATTGAGACATATGCTTAGAATTAACTATGTTATATGCTTCCTTAGGAACAATTAATGTTCTTGAAATTTATAGATTTTGATAACTCTTGGAACTATGATTTCTAGGGTTCCATATACCATGAATTGTCTATCTTATTGATTGAGAGCTATGCCTAGAATTAAAAGAGTTCTATGTCCCCTTAGGAACAACTATTGTTCTTGGACCAATAACTTTTGATAACTCTTGGAGATGATGACTTCTAGGGTTTCACATGCTACAACCGTCCATCCTATGAGTGAGTCCTACGCCTCGAATTGAATATGTTCTATGCCTTCTTAAGAATAACAAATGTCCTCGACTTACGACTTTGATAACTCTTGGGAATTATGATTCTAGGGTTTCCTATGCCTTGTATTGATCATCCTATTGGATTGGGTCCTAGGCCTAGTATAAATTGTGATCTATGTTCCCTTGCGAGAAAATAATGTTCTTGGACCCTTGCATTTTAATAACCTTGAAAGAATGATTCTAAGGCCCTTGAATTCGAATTATCGATAATTCTTAATTACGGTTGTTAATTGGATTAATGACCCAGCCGATCATATACGAGAACTTAGAAAAGGATTTTGGATGCATCTAGTATCTTAACTCCCTTGGATGAATTGGTAGAGACGACTCAATGAGTCAAACTTAAGTGAGCCATTGAACAATACCGGCTCAATGATCAATCCCTACGACGCCCTAAACACGCTCCTCTAAGAATGATGATTCTAGACTCTGAAACTTGAATTGGTTAACTGCTTGATTCTTGATGTCATAAAATAGAATGTCTATTTGACATATTGAGTTCGCCTTGTCGAACTCCTTCCTCGCTTGATTATTGATGAAAATTCTTAACTACGGTTGTTTAATAGATTAATGACCTAGCCGATCATATACGAGAACTTAGAAAAGGTTCATGATGCATTTAGGCCTTATCCATCTTGGATGAATTGTTATAGATGACTCAACGGAGTCAAACTTAGCGAGCCATTGAACAATACCGGCTCACCGACCCATCCCTTCGACGTTCTAAACGCGCTTCCTAAAGAATAATAATTCTAGACTCTTGAACTTGAACTGATTACCCTACTTGATCTTGAATGTCATATTATAGCATGACTAATTGACATGTGAGTTACTCTTGACGAACTCAATCCTGCTTGGTTATTGATAAGAATAATTTACTTGTCTTGAACGAGATCGCTCTTGTCGACCTCGTTCTATACTTGAGAATTTTTGTTAAGTAAACATTACTTGGCATTTGCATGAGTCCACCGGCATACCTGCCTTTGTTCACACACGCCTCCACCGTGGCCACGGTGGGAAGTAGCTCCCTTGTTGTAATCATTAAGAGCACCATTCGACTATCCAGGCATCTCCTCGGAAGATCGATGTACTACACACATTCGATACCCGCACATTTCCAGATAACGCTTGTATGCAGGAACTACGTAGCGGCCCGGCTCTCGATATATCCTGATCCTATGTGATTTAATTACAAGCACCTATGTGAACAATGTGCATCTTGAATACATGACCTCTATGATATCTTGCCTGAAAATGATATCTTGCCTTGAATGATGCATATTGCCATGACATGCATGATTGATAGCTTACAAGTCTTTATGACTTACCCTTTTCCCCTTTACTGCTTTAGATCCTAGCAAGACAGGTCCTGCTCGGTGACTCGCGGTGTTTGTGCCCTTTTCAGTGCGCCGATGATATTTGAAGAGGTGGTTTAGATGCCCTCTTTCCCTTGTTTTATATTTTGTAAGGACGACGGGTTAAGCAAGTCAACTAGACTATGCTTGGGTATTTGTATAGAACTTGCTTGTAAATCTTAACTGCTAGTAGTTTAATACTTGTAGTACTTGTAACCCTTTTTGTGCCGGCATTGTGTAAGCCGAGCTTTGGTTAACTTGTTAGTATTCCTCCACGTATTAGTCTTCCGCTGAGCATGCTATTAGCTCCTTATTAATTCTTGTCTTTGAACTGTTAGCTTGGGTTCCGGCATGTAGTGTCGCCGAAGACTTGGTTATGTTGTTTAACTGTTCATCAGGTTTAAAAGTTTTAAAAATATCCGGCCGTTTGGTGCCGAGGCGTGCTACGACTCCAATGTTGCGTCACGTCGTTTTTATAAATTAAGTCCTTGCTTGTTTAATTGCCTACTTGTTTCCCTCCTTATTTGGGCGGTCCGACCCTCGGTCCCATCTCGGGCCCGGGCCGGGTCGTCACATAGACCATCAATTGTTGATGATTTAAGTAAAATCATTGGTCATTTGGTATAAATCGGGGTTTATGTTTCAAAGATGGGTAAGCTCGGGAATACTACATTGTGAATATGGGGGTGCGGAGTGCACATTCACATAAGTTTTCACGAACTTACGGGTGTTAATAATCAAAGCGTTTTGTTTCCTTTCGACTTATTGTTCTCGCAACTAATAACCCAGGCGGGGGTCTCGCTGGTTTGATGTTTAAAAATCAGTTGCAACAGTTTTTTCTGGCGGTTGTCTAGTGACTGTTCCAAAGGTCACAACAGTTTGAAAGGATTTATGATTATTTGCAAAGGGACACATATAAACTATATATCAGTTCATTCATCTTCGTTTTTAGGTTACAAAAAATTCACAGAATACTCCAACGGTAGTGTCCAGTTTTTCGAGTGCCAGAAATAGGAGAGCAATTATAGTCTTATCCCACAAGAATATTCGTGTAACCAAGGGCATTCGATAGGGTCGAATAATTCTTGCAGGAAAGTGCACTGTGCACGATTCTATAATATATCCTAGTTATTTGACATTGTTGTAATCATAAATATCCAACATCAATGAAGTCTTGGGGATGATATGAGTTGCTACTTGTTAAGTTATGGGTTTAACCTAGATTCATAAAAGAAATGAATTTCTATACTTGTGTGGTTTATTATTTGTTAAGTTATCCACTTAACTTGGATTTATGCTAGAAATAAACATCTATGCTTACTAGATATTATGACTTATGGAAGCATAATTGTGATACTTGTTAGGGATTGGGTTTTCATACTTAATGATATGACTTAGCATATTGTGTAATTGACTCGAAGCATAATCTGCTTTTGATTACTCTGTGGTTTCATTGAGAATTGATTCACCAACTTGTGTTGAATTTATATTTCACTAATAGGTGAAATTGTGAACTGTTGATGTAGGGTTTCTTAATGAGACAAGAACCTATCTATGCTTGAACCGAGAACTTAGAAAAGGGTTAGAAATGCAAATAACATTTATAACCTATTTGGGATGAATTGGTGTGAAGACTCAACGGAGTCGAGCTTAAGGAACAATTGAACCTTATGTGAATCGTGGTGAGATCCTACAACTTGTAGAATCCATTTGACTAGATTAATAGCTTTTGGAACTTGGATTGAATTGAGTGGACAACTTGACACTTCTGATTTAGAGACTCAAATGAACTCCTATTGTGGTTTTATGATTATTGTAACAATGTGCATAATCGTATGAGTTTAGTAGATCTGTATATCTACTTGAGAATTTGCAAGTAAACATCTACTTGTGCATTGCATATAAGTCCAGCTGGCATTACTTGAGTTTTTATGTTGATGATGGGACGATGCATTGTCTTCACGAATTATGGGATTCGTGGTTGCAATGTATCGTCGTATCGGATTCGGTTCACACACCCCTCCACTGCTAGCTACAGTGGGGAAGTAGCCCCCTTTGTCGTAACCAAAAGAGCGCATTGGCTAGTGCTATTTTCCCGAGTAGAGAGCTCGGACCCGAGAAGAGAGCTCGGTACTTTGATACCCGAACACGGGTATCATTCGCACGATATGATTAACAGTTGTGATTGCCGGAGCGACACAATGACATGGATTTGGTACCTTCTCTATCCTTTATGTGGCTTACTATGGGCACTTATATGATAACAAAGTGTTAGTTGAACATGAGATTTTATTGACCATGTTTGTATGGGCTGATGTTCTATGAAAGACTTGATGTGTATATATATATATATATATGCACACTTATACATGATGATTATATGAGAGATTTGATATGTATATATAAAAATATACATACCTATATATGAGATATATATGAAAGACTTGATGTGTATATATATATAGATATGCACACTTATACATGATGATTATATGAGAGATTTGATATGTATATATAGAAATATACATACCTATATATGAGATATATATGAAAGACTTGATATGTATATATATAGATATACACACTTATACATGATGATTATATAGGAGATTTGATATGTATATATAGAGATATACATACTGATATAGGTGTATATATATAAATATGCACCCTTACACGTGATGCTTATATGAATATCTTGATTAGTATATATGATGATATATACTTGCATATGATGTTTGTGGGAACTACCTTCTAATTCATTTGATTTGTGTTTGAATAGGGAATCACACCCTGGTTCATTTGGACGGTTTAGTAAGTAAGAAGAAATTGTTATCTTGTGGAGTATCGAAACGATACGACGCCTCTTCATGGGTTTTTATGTTATTTATAAAATGACACCATGATTATTTTTATGTTACATAATTATATGTTACATATCTCTTGTAGTAGCGTACTGGGTCATTTGACTCATCATGTACTTTGTTTTCTAGTTGCAATAATTGGTAGCCGCATTGAGGCCGAATAGATCATGACTGTAGCAGTGCACAGCTGATCGATAGATCGAGAGTAGATCGTGTGGTTCGTGTTTGTAGCAGCCGACTTTCCCGAGTAGCAGCTTGTGAAGTCATGTTCCTTTATAGCATTGTCATTGATGCCATGTACTTTGCTATTCTTGTGAGATTGACATTTTGTAAAGTTATTTAGACTTTACAGTCGGGTAGAATACTTGGGTATTTGTATTGGTTCTTTCTTGGGCGGACGTGTTGTGTCGTGCCTTGTTCGTGGTTTCGTATTTATTTCAGTTGTCTCCCGGGCACACAGTAGCTTTGGGGCTTTTATTTATTCTATTTGTTATAGTTATTAGTTAACCCCGGTATGCTTTAGCCGTTGGGTAATTGAGATATCAGGTTGGTTCTTTGTTGAAACGTCGACCTGGAGTGCCGATGGTTTGGTTAGCGTCTGCAATGTTGCGGCACGCGAGTTTTGTTTTTCCTCCTTTGAGAGATAATGCCTCTCTTGGTTTCATTGTCATTGGTTTCGAGCTTCATAGCTTGGGACTTCTTTTCTTATATTTCTTCCGCTGATTCGATTTTTGAAATACCGTATTTTAGTGCGGCTTTATGTTCATGTTTAGAGCGGGTTAGCTCGACTATTCGACTTGCACTACTGTTTAACAAGTGCTTGTCCTCTTCTTATGTTAGTTCCAGCGGCACGACCTTGGGATTCCGTGTTGGAATCCGGGTCGGGTCATTACATTATCTATCCTAGATAGATCATTAATAGTATGAATACTCTATACTTGGTATACTTGCATAGTAGATTAATATACTATGTCACATGATGTTAATGTCATGCTTATATGCATTTATGTTATGTGTTCATGAGACCACGATAAAGGATGCTTATTTGTAATTCACGTACACCTAGCATCTTATACGATGAAAGCTTTTGAAGCCATTTCAGAGGGCGCCTGGCTTGGTTATCAAGAGGTCTTCGTCGGAGAACTAGAATGGTATAAAATGAGACAGAAGTTGACTGAACCCGTTACCAAAATGGAATGGAACAAGTAATTGGTGTATTGTTATACTTCTGCAATTATATGCTTTTGGTTTATGAAAGTCATGCTATGAGATAGTTGAACTTGTGTTGCTTCATTGGATGAGTGACTTGATATGATGGATGTTCATCATATTATGCAAGTATGTGATCATATGATGATCATGATTAGCTACTTGGTTAATTACTTGGTTAGTGTGTGGGAACTTGAGACCCTAGAGATTTGTGCATGGGCGGAGTAAAATGTTATGCCCCAAGAAAATTTTGCTTTGGGAATTTGTTAGTTTCAGTACAAATCTTGCACATGATTATCATGTTGTGTCATGGAAATGATTTTCTTGATTATTTGATGGAGAGGCATTAAACCTTGATATCATCGTTTGACCAGGATTTAGTAAGTTACACTCGTATCGTTGTACCTTATGGAGAGTCAATCATGACTCAACATTGAGATTGGTTTGAGTTGGTAATTAAGAGTTACCCTTTAGATAGGAGGCTCACCTAGGTGGTCGCCTCGATTATATTTGAAGGCCAAAGTGTTAATCTTGTGGTCGTTTATGGAATAGTGAATTCAAGGACGAATTATTTTAAGGTGGTGAGGATGTAAGACCACGGACCTTTTTGTGTTAGACTTCCTTGTGTTGTGTGTCGAACTTCTGTAGCATTGCTTGTTAGGCTTATTAAGAGAGAGCCTGGATGTGTGTGGTTAGGCTATCTAGAGACCAATACCCTAGTAGTATGTGGTTCAAACTAAGGAGTTGACCGATATAAATCAAAGGTTTCAAAATTGAAAGTTCAAATATTCATAATGCGAAAGTCAAATAGTCAAAGTTCAAATATTCATGTTGTTAGAGTATTTTAGTGTAGTTTCAAAACCTTATAGGTGAGTTTTTCTATGTATTACATATATATCTAAAAATTTGTCAAATCCACCAAAATAATCAAAGCATTTCTCTTCAATGGATGGATCAATATTAATGTTTGTTGACTTTATGAATTTTCTCTTCTTAGTAATCTCTTTGCACATCTTCAAGTAAAATCTTAGATCTGGCGAATTGCTAGTAATTATAACGCCTTTATGCTACAAATCCAGGTTTGTCAATATTACGTTCATAATCCAATTGTAGATATTAACGCAAAACACTGGTCAATCGGTTAATCGTTGTTTTGAAAACTATTTTAAGATTGAGAGTATCTTCACAATTAAATAAACTCAAAAAAATAGTTTATTATTATTATTCTTCTTCTTCTTCTTCTTCTTCTTCTTATATTATTGTTATTTTATTATTATGTTGTTGTTGTTGTTTGTGTTGTTGTAATGTTGTTGTTTTGTTTATTTGTTCGTTTTTATCATTATTTTGTATTATCGCCTTCACATAAACCCCCCACTTTATAAGAAATCTAAAACGATTTGTTACTACTAATAAGAAAGCTTTGATAATGTGATACTTAATTGAAGAATAATACTTACTCCTAGGCATGCATTGGGTTACAATCATATACATACATGCATACTTTAAGATAACTGAGAGGATGTAGTAACAAAAAAAATATAGTGAACTTGGCATGCACTTTAATGTTTTATTTTTAGAATTATTTTATTTACATTATAAATTTCCTAACAAATTATTGAGTGTTGCCCAAAACCAACACAACAAGATTATTTCCATTATAAAGTATTTACTAATAAAAATTATCAAGAAACGACAAGTGGTTGACGCATTATTTTGTATTCCATGTCGCAAGTTTGTTCTCATGAACGTAATGGATGCTTTGCACACACAACTAGAGTGGCATGTACAAGCAAAACCAGTGACAAACCTAGCACAACGAGTAATGCTACGGAGACTCAATAAGTACTCAAAATTTTACACTTAATGTCATGGCAACTGACGTGACATTAGTGGGCTCCACTTAAATATCAAAAAAAAGTAATTAGTAAACTCAAAATAAATCAATAACCTAAAATTAACCCCAATCACCCAATCTGATCCAAAAGATTACCAACTATGGAAATGTAAGACCCCGAATCTTCATGTATTTGACTTCTTTATTTTGCGTACCGAATGGCCGTACCATTCCTTGTTCATCTCGTTGTGAGAGCCTGGGTATATTCCTTATTTTGCGTACCGAATGGTCGTACCATTCCTTGTTCATCTCGTTGTGAGAGCTTGGGTATATATGGTTAGGCTATCTAGACGCCAAGACCCTAGTAGTATGTGGTTCATACTCATTTACTTGTTATAGTAACAAATCGTAACTCGACATTAGTTGGAGCGCAACTCGGTTGAGAGTTTGCTTGCATGGTTCTTTTTCGTGACCTCGGTTATACCCTAGGTCATCACTCGATTGTCTTGAGTTGGTTTATAGTGTTAGACTTCATGGGGATAGATTCCCTAAGTCTATTTGTGTTTTGGATGCTATATGCATCGTATTCATCTTTATCGCGTTATGAGAAACCGAACCTTGCGTATGTCGCGTCTATCGAAGTTTTGATACTCTAGACTTGTTTTTTGACTTCGTAGAGATGTCCTAGTCCATACCCTAGACCATTTACATGATTAAATCCATGTGTTGGTACTTGTTTGATCATCGGTTCAATCGTTGGGAAGTTATTCCATAATCTCGACTTCCGTTCAGCTTGACTCTAAGCATCGTTTGGGCATGTTTCGAATGTCTTTTGTGTTGGGTAACACCCTAGGATGATTGGGGTTGATTTGGGCACCATTTGGACCAAGTTTTGAGCCTTTTTCTCTTCCCAAAGGACCAGGCGCAGGCGACCGCCTATTTTTAGAACCATGCATGCTGGATGTCGTGACTAGGCGCTCGCCTAGTCAAGGGGAGTAGGCGACCGCCTGCCCCAATTTTTCAGCTTTATGCAGATTTGTTTAATTGTGATTTTTGACAAGAAATTACTATCATGCCCCTCCTTTGGCCACTTAAAGGGCTAATTAGTCCTTAAACGCCCTATTAAGACCAAATACTTCTTCCACTCTCCTCATTTGTGTACACAACCGGTGGAATAAGAAAGAGGGAGAAGTGTGGGAGATGATGTTGAAATGGAAGGCATTGGAGATCACCAAAGATCCGACAACTCGATCGTCGTTCCGACTCCGCCATCGTGTTCCCCATGTCGAGGAGCTTCTTCTACACCAGTTTACTTTGTGTTTCCTTTGATTTATCCTTGAGCTAGGTAAGCTACTACCCCTCCCTTATTTGATTAAACTAGCTATAAAGTATAATAGATTGTTATAGATAAGGAGTCTATGTTATAATTGTTGATTTCAGCATGTTATGTTGGGGAATTTCGTTGTCGATAATATATGAACATGTGAGAGTAATATGGGTGAGTTACTTGGGTTGCTTTGAGTATTTAGACTCTAAAACAATTGTTAAAGAGTTTAGGGACCCGAATAATGACTTATCCCAACAATTGGGTGTAAGACCTACGTTGTCAGATTGTGTGTTTTGCCTGAACATAGTCACTAAGTGGTTTTATATGACTTTAGATTGATGTCCTAGAATCTTTGGGGGTCATCGGGTCTCGATTGCAAAGCTCTGATTATGTGACGTTATGGAAATTGTAAAGGATACTTATGATATTCAATGATTTGGACTTCAATTGAAGTTCCGAAATACATTATTAGAAATGCATATATCATTTATACTCTATTTAGATGAAATTGTAGTAAGGACTCAACGGAGTTGAGTTAATGAATAATTGAACCTTACGAGGATCATGGTGAGATCGTACGACATTTAGAATCCATTTGAATAGGTTTACTAGCTTTTGAAACTTTGATTTAATTATGTGTACATGTTTGACACTTGTGATTTAGAGACTTGTTATGGGCTCTATTTATGATTTATATGATTATAACAATTATATGTGTAATCATGAATATGTAGTAGAGTAACACACCTACTTAACATTGGACGAGTTATTGGTTCCTTATTTAGTTTCATGGCAAGTAAACATCTACTTGTGCATTGCATATAAGTCCAGTTGGCATTATTTGAGTTTATACGTTGATGGTGGGACGATGCATCATCTTCACGAACTATGGGATTCATGGTCGCTATGTATCGTCGTACCGGAAACAGTTTAGCGATTGTGATTGTAGGAGCAACACAACGACATTGATTCGGTATATTATCTATTCCTTATGTGGCTTAATATGAGCACTTATGTGACAACAAAGTGTTAGTTGAACATGAGATCTGATGGACCATGTTTGTATTGATTATGTATTATTGAAAGACTCGATATGTATATATAAAAATATGCATACTTATACATGATGGTTATATGAGGAACTTGGTCATGTTTGTATTGATTATGTATTATTGAAAGACTCAATATGTATATATATTAATATACATACTTATGCATGATGGTTATATGAGGAACTTGATGTATATATATATATATATAGATATCCATACATATTCATGATATTGACATGAGGTACTTTATATGTGTATATATCGATACGCATACTTGTATAGGATGATTTTTATGAGAATTCATTCTAATTGGTTTGGTTTCTTTATGAGGAGATAATTTCACCCTGGTTCATTTGGACGGTTTAGAAAATGAGGAAGAAAGGTTATCTTGTGGAGTATCTAAAGCATACTACACGTCTTCACGGGTTTCATCGTAGTAACGCGATGACTTGTTTAACTATAACAATGTTTCATATTATGTTATATTGTTGTTTGTGGTAGCGTACTGGGTCTTTATGACTCACTTCGTGCTTTATTTCTAGTGTGCAGTTATCCGTTAGCCGTGTTGAGATCATGTGATTTGTGTTTGTCGCAGTTTCCATTTCTTCCGACCTTTGTAGTCGAGCACTTGTACTCCAGAGTATAGTATTTATCTAGTGTCTCCTGGGCAAGCAGTAGCTTCAGGGGTTTCTTTATTCCTGTTGTTGTTGTTGTTGTTACCCCGGTATGACTTAAACATTGGGTTATTGTTGTTTATCAGGTTAGTTCTTTGATGAAACGCCATCCTGGAGTGCTGATGGTTTGTTCTGCGTCTGCAATGTTGCGGCACATAAGTTTTGTTTTTCCCCTTTGTGAGACAATCGTCTCCCTTGGTTTCATTCCGTTTTAGTTTCGAGCTTAATAGCTCATGGTTTCATTTCATTATTGCTTCCGCAGATTCGATTTTTTGTAATTTTGTATTTTAGTACAACTTTATGTTCGTATTTAGAGCTTGTTGGCTCGACTCTTCGACTTGCATCACTGTTTAGCAAGTACTCGTCGTCCATTTTTTTTGGTTCCATCGGTACGGCCTCGGGATTTCGTGTTGGAATCTGGATTGGGTTGTTACAGGAGAAATGGTTAACATGATTGATGCACTTATAAAATCATCCTCAAATTAACGAAAATAAATCACCTAGTCTGATTGAAAAGATTACCAAGTATGGAGATTGGTTAACATGATTGATGCACTTATAGAGCTCCTAGTCAACATTGATTAGGTGGAGCACTTGATAAAATAAGCTTTTCTTACAGAGTAGCAGATTTTAGCGGATCTTAAGGGTCCATGATGCTAATTATGAAATAGTGATAGTTGACAAGTGATTGATAGCCAAGTATCGGGTTTGGTTTCTAATTGATTACAACCTAATTTATTCAACTTGTTTTCATTGTTTGAAAATAAAAAATAATTTTTTTTTTTGCAAAGATACCTAAAGATTCATGGAATGGGATGATATTGATGATCGTAGTTGCCAGCGCCAGAGAAGAAGAGGAATCGCCGTTCACCTCGACAGAAAGGTTTGGCTGGGTTAGGAATGATTTCGGGGAAATTCTCATATGGGATGGAGACAGAGAGACTGGGAGAGAGAGACATGGGGTATAGTGGAATGGTATCTCGTCAACAGAGAGATCTACAAGCGTCGGAGAAGAAGACGATGCATCGCGTATGATGTCGGAGAAGAAGATTGTTGTTTCATGTACTAGGTTATTGATTTATTTTGAGTTTACTTATTACTCCTTTTTTTTATTACCATTTGAGTTAAAATTGAATAAAATTAGGTTAGAAATTAAGTAAAAAAGTGGAACCCACTAATGCCACATCAGATGTTATGTCATTAAGTGAAAATTTTTGAGTACTCATTGAGTCTCCCTGACATTACTCTAGCACAATTTTGATTCCATGACACAATTTTGTTTCGACAAAACATATGCTTTATGTTAGAAAAATTATGTATACTGAAGAAAATTATGCAATCTTGTGGCACAAATTTCTTTACGAGTCATTTTTTGTAATGACAAGGGTAATTGTGAAAATATATTCTACTCCATGAGAACATCAAAATCATATATTTATTTGTCCAATTTGGTGTTTTGATGAATAAACTATGATTGATTAAAGTGTGGTGTTGGAAGTGGGTTTGTCCCATATTGAGAAATTAACAAAAGCTTGAGTGGTTTATATACAAGTGTCTTATGTGTTAAGGTTAAGCTTGTATAGAGTAGATGCTATCTCATGTGCATGTGCGCACCTACACGGGGTGGGGTGCAAATCATGGTCCAGTTAGCCTTTGGGCTACTGACTCGTGTCTGAGAGCGGACACGAATGTCGGACCAAATTTTGTCTACTCAGATAAACTCACGTTTTGTTAATGTTTCTTTTGATTTTCATAACTTCAACATTCATCACTTTGATTGATTGCATAATCAATACAGTCTTGATGACCACAGCCTTTACTTTCGTGTTTAATAAATCAAAACAGCTTTCTTTAATCAAAACGTTCTTGATTTAGGCATATATAAATAGATTCATTACAAACAGTTTAGAACAATCTCCCAGTACACTATTTGCATCACATATTGCTATACAAACAGATGTCCACGGTAACTTCCAGCACTTACGGGGAAGGGATAAATATGTTTTAAGGAAATAATGTTGGACACAAGCCTCAGATCACCTGACTTCGTTCTGGAGCAACAACCAACTCATGTGCAGCAACAGACTTCGTATAACCTTAGCATTAGACTTGGTGAGTAGCAACAATAGACTTGGAACACAGCAGCAGTCTTCACAAGGTTTAGCATACCAGCAGACTTTCATTAGCTTCGTACACCAATAGGCTTAAAAAGCACCAGCAGACTTCAAAGATGCAGTAGACTTCAAAACTGTAGCAGTCTTCTAGCAGTAACATATTTATATTATTTACTTTTTGATTTTGTATTTGTATAATATTTCTCTGTATTATTTATAACACTTTATACGCTCAACTATAGTGTCACATGCAAGCGAAAACAATGACGAAGTCAATGCGTACAGATAGAAAACAATGACAAATTTGTAAGTACAAGTAAAAAAAAAGAATTATGTTTCCATCCACCTGCGGTGTAGAATCTTTTTTACACAAACAATTTTAATAACATGATGTGTATTCAATCAAAATCTTTTTAAAAAATCAAGATAAAGAATGTGATTGGCACGTTTTGTGTTCTAACGACTGCATGTATAAAACAGATTCTACACGACCGGTGGATGAAAACTTTACTCTAAAAACAATGACCAATCCACCACATATAGATATAATATCAATTCTAAAACTTTTTGCAGACGAAAACTATTAAGAAACGACAAGAAGTAGTTGAGGCATTTTCTTTAATTCCATGACACGAATTTTCTGACGAAATACATGCTTTACACGCCCCACTATAATGGCATGTGCTAGTGAAAATAATGACTGGCTTGACGTATAAGTACAAATATTATTACGATTCTAATCTCATACAAAAAAAAACTTCACATGCTTAACAGCTCTGGCACGTGCAAGAAAAAACAATGACCAAGTTGATGCATACATATAGAAAACGATGATAAAGTTGTAAGTACAATGAATTCAATGTTGGAATATTTGGGGTCAATATATATGGGTGAATGGTTAAGTCACCACAAAAGAGTCTAAACCCACATTGGATATATACAAGAAAGTATCCTAGTTTATATAGTGGGAGATTATGGAGAGTGACATTTAAGTTATAAGCCATGTAGCCATGTATTGCGCACTAGCTAGCTTTGCTAGCCGTTGGTTGGACAAACGCTCACGCTCGAGCCCGTGCACGTCGCAAAGTTCGCATTGGGCGCTTTTGAGGCGCAGAGCCTTTCTGTTTTATATAGGAACTGGAAGGGCAGGGTCACTGGACCAACACACCCGTTGGAGTGGTGGGCGGCAATTGGGCTCGAATAGGCACACTGCTTCGATGCTGGGTGCATGGCAGCAGTCTTGAGTGGGCAGCCGTCACTCGAACAGACACGTCCAGGTTCACTGAACATGCCACGGGTTGCATCCTTTGTGAACAGACTCGACCAAGGCTATATAAAGACCCCTCTTCCAGTCATTCAGATCATCGAAGTACAAAACTAATTTCTCTCAGTCTAGCCTCCGAAAATCGTAAGTGTTATTTACTAAAGAAATCAAGTTTCTTTTACTCATTGTTCCTTCTCTCGTTTTGTGAAAGCTTGAAGAGCAAGTCAGCTAATTTGGTTCGTCCATAAAAGGTTAGTAAGTGCAAGTCTAACTTTTGGAAGAAACGTTGTATCTTGGGAGACAATTGACAACCATTCGTTTGCACCATTACGGAGGCAATATTTGTCTTAAGGAGATTTGCCTCGGCATACCTCGTTTTACACTTCATCTAGAAATATGCTTTGAAGATACTAAGACAAACAAAATTATTTCCCAACAATCTTCAGACAAATATCATCAGGTATTTAATTTTGTTTATCTTCTACTTCATCTTCTTCTTATTTGATTTTCTGTTTTCGTGACAGAAAATGGCTAATGGAAATGAATCCACTAGTGAAACTGTTGCAACCACTCAGAGTCCGAGTGCGTTTGTAAGCACTTCAAGTGCAACTCAGCTTCTCATGCCACCGGCCTCACAGTACGAGAAACTGGAAAAGTTCAATGGAACTGATTTCAAGCGTTGGCAACAGAAAATGTTGTTCTATCTCACAACGCTTGGATTGGTGAAGTTCTTACGTGAAGAATGTCTTGTAGCGGAAGGTACAATTGACAAGGCAACGCAATTGGCTATTGATGCATGGAAACATGCGGATTACCTATGCCGGAACTATATTTTGAATGGACTAGACAACACATACTACACCATTCAAACTACAAAAAGGCTTTGGGAATCTCTCGAGAAAAAATACAAAACCGAAGATGCTGGAGCAAAGAAATTCTTTGTTGCAAAATTTTTGGATTTTAAAATGATTGATTCTAAAATGGTAATGAATCAGGTTGAGGAGATGCAAGTTCTGTTGCATAACATTGAAGCTAAAGGCATGCAATTGAGCGAGTGTTTCCAAATTTCATGTATGATCGAGAAGTTGCCTCCTTCATGGAGAGATTTCAAAAACTATCTCAAGCACAAGCGCAAGGAAATGGCAATGGAAGACTTGCTTGTTCGTCTTCATATTGAAGAGGACAATCGTGGTGCAGAAAAGAGAGCTGCTGCATGGAACATGGAAGCATAGGCTAACATGGTTGAAGACTCCGGGCCTAAGAACAACAAAAGAAAGCGTGATGACTCTTCTAAGAACAAGAAGACAAGTAATGTCAGCAACAACAAACGTTTCAAGTTCAAAGGGGACTGTTACAATTGTGGGCAAAGCGGTCACCGGGCAAAGGATTGCCGAAGCAAGAAGAAGAAGCCTCCCCAAGCAAACATGACAGAAGTGGATACTCTCTCTACGGGTGTTTCCGAAGTAAATCTGTTCGCTGTTGTATGTGAAGCCAACTTGGTGTCAAACGTCAAGGATTGGTGGGTGGACACAGGAGCCACTCGTCACATATGTGCCAACAAAAGCTTGTTTGCAGAATACAAGGAGATGGTCTGTGAAGGTGATATTGAAGTTCACATTGGGATGGGAGCTTACTCTCAACGATGTGATGCATGTACCCGACATAAGGAAAATTTTAATTTTCGGTTCATTGCTTAGTAAGAAAGGTTTTAAAGTTGTATTTGAATCTGATAAATTTGTACTTACTAAGGGAGGGATGTATGTTGGGAAAGGATACTTGCTAGATGGCCTGTTTAAGGCAAATGCTGTTGTAGTGGACAAGAAGTCCACCTATTTGTACCCACAAGCTATTAATAAAATTGATGATTATATTTACTTGTGCGAGTCTTCTAATTTATGGCATAGTCGCTTAGGACATGTGAATCGTGTTTCTTTATGAAAGCTTGTAGGTTTAGGACTTATTCCAAAACTTGATTCAATAAAAGATCACAAATGCAAAATTTGTGTTGAAGCAAAGTTTGCAAAGAAACCTTTTAATTCAATTGAAAGAACTAGCCAACTGTTGGGTTTGATTCATAGCGATTTATGTGACTTAAAGTTTGTCCCAACTCGAGGCGGTAAGAAATACTTTATTACTTTCATTGACGCTCAAAGTAGATATTGTTATGTCTACTTGTTAAGTAGTAAAGATGAAGCAATGGATGCTTTCATCACTTACAAAAATGAAGTTGAAAATCAACTTGAAAAGTCAATTAAAGTATTAAGGTCCGATAGGGGTGGTGAATATGAATCGATAGAGTCTAGTGACTTGTGTTCTAAATTTGGAATCATTCATCAAACAACCGCACCCTATACTCCGCGGCAAATTGGTATTGCTGAGAGGAAAAATAGAACTTTAAAAGACATGGTTAATTGCATGCTTGTAAGCTCCGGTTTACCACAAAACTTGTGGGGGAAGCAGTGTTGTCTGCTAATTTTGTGTTGAATAGAATTCCATACAAGAAAATTGATTCCATACCATATGAATTGTGGAAAGGAAGAAAGCCTTCCTACAAATTCCTCAAAGTGTGGGGGTGCCTAGCAAAGGTTGTCGTTCCACCTCCTAAACGGTCAAAGTTAGGACCAAAGATTGTTGACTATATATTCATTAGGCATGTAATGAATAGTATTGCGTACAAATTCTTAGAACATAAATCTGAAATAAATGACATTCATGTCAATACAATAATTGAATCTCGTGACGCTGAATTTTTCGAGGGCGTGTTCCCTATGAAAAAGGATATTTGTGAAAATACTCCTAAGAGACCACGTTAAAGTGCTTCTGAAAATAATGAGGATGCTGAACCAAGAAGAAGTAAAAGAGCTAAAACTGCTAAAACCTTTGGTCCAGATTTTATCTCTAATTTTATGATTGAAGATGAGCCTCAATCATTTAAAGAAGCCATGAATAGCTCAGAATCCACATTTTGGAAAGAAGCTGTAAATAGTGAAATTGAATCCATTTTAAGCAACAACACTTGGCAAGTAGTTGATCTTCCAAAAGGTTCTAAACCAATAGGATGCAAATGGATTTTCAAAAAGAAACTAAGACCAGATGGTTTCGTGGATAAATATAAGGCTCGTCTTGTAGCCAAAGGATATCGTCAAAAGGAAGGATTTGATTACTTTGACACATATTCTCATATTACCATAATTACTTCAATTCGAATCTTAATAGCTATTGCAACATTGTACAATTTGCAGATACATCAAATGGATGTGCAAACTGCATTTTTAAATGGTGATTTGAATGAAGAAAATTTACATGGAACAACCCGAAGGTTTCAAAATAAAAGGACAAGAGCACAAGGTGTGCAAGCTTGTTAAGTCCTTGTATGGTTTGAAGCAAGCTCCTAAACAATGGCATGAAAATTTTGACAATGTCATGACTAGGAATGGTTTTATCACAAATAAATGTGATAAATGTGTATACTCAAAGAAATTTGGTAACACATATGTATTTGTTTGTTTATATGTAGATGACATGCTCATATTTGGTCATGACATTGAGGTTATAAACAAAACAAAGAAAATGTTCACCAATAACTTTGATATGAAAGATATGGGTGAACCAGATGTAATCTTAGGAATGAAAGTCTCTAAAACTTCCAATGGAATTAATTTATCTCAAACACATTATGTGGATAAAATGATTGAGATATTTAATTCTCATGGTATTAAAGAGACTAATAATCCTTTCTTACCACATATAGTTCTTCACAAGAACACTGGGAATGCGAAACAACAATTAGAGTATTCTCAAATCATTGGAAGCCTAATGTACTTGATGTAGTGCACAAGGCCGGATATAGCTTACGCTGTAAGTAAGCTAAGTCGTTTTACTAGCAATCATAATAATGAACATTGGAATGCATTGTTAAGAGTATTAGGATACATAAAACGAACTAGAGTATTCATTGCACTATAGCAATTATCCCCTGGTAGTTGAAGGATATAGTGATGCAAATTGGATATCTGATACAGATGAATCCAAGTCTACTAGTGGCTATGTATTTACTCTCGGTTGAGGTGTCTGATCGATGTCTTATTTTAATTATTTTCGTTGCAAGTGGACAAGACTATTGGAGAATAGTTTTGGGAAGCAAGGGTCGAACCACAGAGACAAGAAGATCACATTCACAGATAGTACGATTTATTGATAGCAAATTATTAATCTAAGGGGGCTTTTTATATTTATTTTATTCTAAACTAATTTATTATTATTCTTGTGGTTAACTAATTAGCAGCAATTACAATTTATGAAGATCTTATGGTGGAGGGAAATCTAGGATTAGGGTTTCACTTATATCTCCTCTATGCTTATTTTCATAAATTATCATTTAATCTCTTGGGTTCGTTCACAAAATATAGATATAGCCTATTGAATTACCGTTCGGTCAGCCTCCATCTTCAAATAATTCATCCATTCTATATCCTAGGCACAAGAACATATGATCTAATTGTCACTTAGGTCATATATGGAACCTGGCCCTAACTTATCACTCTCGTGCATCAATATGTCCAATTTATTGTGATGGTAAGCCAGTGTATGACATATGCACATTGATCATGCAGTTATCCGCACCTCTAGGCCTTTATTATTCACGATTACATTCATTTGTTCAAAGTGAAATAATAGAGGGATTGACAAACACCACAATCAACAAGAATTGAATGAATAAAAATATTGATTAAAACATAGATTCGATACAAGTTACCTCCCACCTCCTAGATTAATGAAGATTTAGTTCATTCTTGAAGATGAACGCAAACATGGAGATGAATGAATTTATGAATCGATCTTCAATACTTGTAATTACAACAAGTAATTATGTTATGCAACCTAAAATCTATTCTAAAGCTATAGAAAACTATTTTCTAGCCATCCCCCGCCGTCCTAATGCTCAAGCTACCGGCCTCTATTTATACCATGGAGTTGTAGGGCGATTAGATCTCTTGGTCGGCGTGAAAAGCATAAATCGGGCATTGACTACCTTGCGGTCGCAAGGTATGAGGCACCTGCGTCACGCAAGATCCTTGATTTCTCGGGGTTGATTTTATGATGTTTACGTCTACCTTGCGGAGGCAAGGTATATTACACTCTGCGGCCGCAAGGTGCCCGATCTGATTCTTCTTCATTTCTTCTTCAATTTTACACTCTGACCCCTTCTTGGAATTTTCACCTAAAAGCCTTTTAATTCGTATACTTTCACCTAAAACCCTGAAACTCACAAAATCACTGAAAAACACACATCAGTAGCCAAAAGCCTCGTGGAATTCTCAATTTAAGTAATGGAAGTATAGGAAATCGACGTATAAAATACATCGATCAAATACCCCCAAACTTAAACTTTGCTCGTCCACGAGTAAACAATACTTATAAATACAAAAGCAATTAATTAAAAAAAATAACAAAAAATATTTTTGGAAAGTGACACTATTTACACTCCTCTAGAAACCCACAAACTCAAGGAGACTCTTTCGAGTGACTCGACTATGTAGATAAATACAAAAACTAAAAAATAGAAAAGCAGATAAATACAAAAACTAAAAAATACAAAAGCAGATAAAAATTAAACTAAAAATAAAACAAAACAAAAAAAATTTTTGGCTTCAACCTCAAGTTATAATAGCATGGCATAACAAAGCGATCTCATCCGATGCTCACCACATATGTGCGGACTTAGTCGCATAAAACCAAATGACTTTTACTTAAAAGCGCTACTACTCTTAATTTCTCCAGGTGTGTGTGCTCACCGGTCTTAAAGAATATCTCAACTAAAACAGGTTTATTAAGCTAAGCACCACATTCATATGAAAATCAAAGTTTAATTAAAACCAATGCATCGTGAAGTATGAGATCTACCATCCAAACCCGATCTATTACAGAAAGAGAGATCACCAAGGATTTCAAAAACTTATACATCCATCCTATGCACTTCTATGTATGACATACAATGCTCTCCTATCCCAATTACTTGTAATAGCTAAGAATATGCTAGCACAGTGAGCTCTTGGCGAATAATATGAATATGAAATGTTTGATCAATTCTACATGACTCACTTAGCAAAAGAAAACATGCACAAGCATTGGCAAGAAGATCATTAGGTCTTTATTAGCTTGTAATGTAAGGCCATGGTGTTGGGGATTTGAAGGAAAGGGATTGGAATTCAAAATGATAGAGTAAGACTACCCTTTATCCCTCATACTTCCAAGCAAAAGGAAGTTTTCCCTTTTTAGGCTAAGACCTGCAAAGACTAAAAGTAGGGGGAGGTTTTCTTTTTCTTTTACTTTTCAGTTTTCTTCTTTACCCCCAAACTTGTTTTGGGCAATATATAGTCTAAAAACATCTCATCATTTTTTTTCGACAATTTTTCTAACATATTTCTTTGAAAGTTATGCTTTCATTCGAATCTATTTTCACTCTTCTTCTTCCGTTTCATTTTTCGTCGATCTATTTTTTTCTTTTTTATAAAGAAAATTGGAGATGTTGATGACACAATTGATGATGGATCCACATAGCGAGGAATCCACGAGCATCCAAAATTATAGTATTCGGTCAAGGCAACATCTCAGAAAACATGAAAAATTGAAAAGCAAGAAAGGCGGGTAGGAGGAGACACGATAGAGGGAAAAGAAAATTTTCCCCACCCTAAAAACGTAGCCAACTCCATTCCTCCTTAGGCTAGGACTGCTAAGACTACGTGCTTAGAATCCCCCCCCCACCCAAACTTAATTTCTATTTTGTCCCCAAAATTGAGGAACATATGAGAGGCTTGATGAGGAAGGACAAGTATCAAAAGGACATAGCAGGCCCACCTAACGAAAGAGGATGAAACTTGGGCCTCGACTCATGGTGAGTCGGGAGGAAATAACGAATGAGGACGAAACTTCGAGGATCATACCGGCGGCATCCCAAAGGTTGGAGATGTTTTGCCCCATGATGTTGAACCAACCAAACAAATCTTCTTAGTTGGCACACATAAGTGCCAAGCGGGCGATTTGCCATGTTGGTTTCGAGGGCCACCTCTTCTAGCCTTGGAGATCCCCACTAGCGGGTCCTCCTCCTCCTCTTCGGGTTCCTCCTCGTGAGGAACCCTCTCTCGGCTAGCGGTGGTGCTCAAACAAAATTGCCCTAGTGATGACGGGCACCTCTCTTAGCCTCTTTGCGTGTCGAGGTCACCTAACTCCGCGTCCTTACAGCCGGTAATCAAATGCGGAACGCGAACCCCGCATTTGTGGTACCTTTAATAAGGGTCTTAATTTAGCCGTTGATCGCGTGTCGACATCAACAACCCACAAGTCATGATGGTGTATATCATGACGCTTAGCCCAAGTCACCGTGTGTTGGTGGATCGGAAGGCATAAGGCGGAGCAAATGAATTTGAACACAAGCTTGGCCGTGTCCAAAAGGAAGGACTCTCCATGGTGTGCGACCGAATGGTGGGTTGCGGTTTTGGGTCCACACCACACCAAGATGGGAGATGGTCGCATTGACCACCTTGACGGGATAGGGGGATGGGGTGGCTATAGTCGCCGGCACCCTCCGCAGTTAGAGGTGTCAGTAGTACATGTTAATGCTGGGGGCGTAAAGCCAACACTAATGCCTAACATTAACGGTCTCAATCACCTCTAATCCGCCTATGCTAATGCGGCCATTAACATAGAACACACCTGACAATAGGCACGATTGCCTTGTCCCGAGACTCGATCAAAATACCCCACTGCGCGCTATATAAATTCTTTGTGGAGGCCAAATTCAGCGACCTTGAATCCTCTCTGGGAATCAAGGACTTGGAAGATTTGCGGCGTATCTCTCCGATGCCTCAAAGATATGAAGCGGGGGTGGTCAAGTTTGCTCTTCCTCCTCAACAGGCGAGAGTAGAGGGGCCGGTGTTTCTACGTTTTGGAGCCATTTGTTGGAGCACAAAAGAAAATTTATGATTAAAAATATTATTCTTTTAAAATTTAAAAATTAAACTACCACCTAAAGCATGCATAAACTATATTTCTACGTAAATTGTTCTAACACCTAACATGCAAATATATTTTGTGCGTAAAAATGAAAGAGGGGTTAGAGTTACTTGGTTGTGCCGCTTAAAGGTGGAGAGTCGCCGGATTTTGAGCTCTTTCGCCGGCAAAATGGATGCTTCACCTTTCTTCAAACTTCAAATGGCTTGTGTGGAGGATTGAAGGTGGGAGGG
>JABEVN020000868.1:0-27682 GCA_013146195.2 Codonopsis lanceolata | reverse complement strand
GGAATTCTAATGTTAGAACAGGGGAGATATGGTGGCTCATATTCAACAAAGTTTATGGAGTTGGCTCGTTCATGTAGTTACTTGGTGCCGGATGAGGCTAAGAAGACCGAGAGGTTTGTGAAAGGCACGAGGCAATTATCGTGGCGACTTATTCCGTTACTACTTACGGATTACCAAGTGGATCGCGCATATGCGATAGGCTAGACATCGAGAATGCGCTCGAAGGAAAATATCAAAGACTAATAGGGGCCTCGAGGATAAGGGAGAGCGTCCAACACCTCAAGCAGTTAGTCAAGGAAAGGTGCATTCGGGTGGCGGGAGTGGTGTTACTACTTACCTCGGATAAGGCAAGTGACGTGTTGACATGTAACTTTTGTAAGAGGACAGGACACACGGATAGGTGTTGGGGAAAGACTGGGAAGTGTTACTATTGTGGAGACGGAACTCACTTGAAGAAAGATTGCCCGAAGAGGAAAGTTAGTCGATGCAGGGGTACTAGTCAACAATTCGGTGGCTCCAGAGATTGTGGCGGATCGGCCTAGAGTTTGAAGCGACGTGCGTGGCGGTTGGCCGTCGCGGAGTTTTGAACCTACTCAGAAATAGGAAGGTACATTCTTGTATATATATCACGTAAACTATATCGTTACTACTATTACCCTTATTATAGTCGGCTTTGTCGTTAGCTTATGTGCGTTCATACATACATTATATGGCGTATTGCGTAATATTGGTTGTTTGCTGATCGAGGAATAATACCCCATGTGAGAGATCAATATATGATGTGGTTCGTTGGAATTACCGGTAAGTAATAAATGCGTTGTATATGGATTCTTGTTTAGTATATATATATATAAGACTATGCTATATATATAGAGTTGTGGTTGTGTGGTTATATAGAAAGGCCATAGTATGTATATTTATGAAGCATGAATTGTAAGTTGATATTTATTGGTTTGGTATAATGTTTGTCTATTCGATAAGGATATGTTTTTATGTAATGACTAATATGATATTATATTAATGTTAGTGGTTACTATGAGTAGGATATACACTCGAATTGTGAGAAGGTTGAAGAATGCGATTTAGAAAATAATCATGGTTACGGGAGATTGGCGGCTTCACCGTGGTATTGGGACGTTAACGTTGTGTTAGGATGCTTAGTGCATTGGTCGTAGACTTGGTCTAGAGCTTAAGAAAGGATAGTTTTGCGGAGTATGGGCGTTACGGGCATTAGTAGCCTTGTCGATTCGTGTTAGCGATTATTGGGAAATTATCTTGGTAGTGTGTACTAGGTACACGAGTTTTTGTGATAGCTATGATTGTTGATTGTCAAGGTAATAGACCTTGTTACTTGAGTGCAATTTTTATTGATTATGTGCATTAGTTGTAGGAAACACCTACTTGATACATTTACATCGTAGTATATTAAAATCTCATGTTCATTCATTTCATTAGTATAGGAGGCTGTTTGAAGGATGCCTACAACTTTTTATTCATGAACCTTCGCATCCTTACGACGGAAACTTTTGAAGCTAATTCAGCCGAGGTACCTGAATTGGTGAGCAAAAAGGAATCGTCGTTGGACTAGGATTATTGATCTGAATTAAGTTAGAAATTGACTATACCAGTTACCAAATGGAATGGCTGAAATGGAATGAATTTTCAAAACATTTCATTAATGTGCTCTTATGTGTTCTCACCCGCGATGGAAATCGCGGCGTGATTTACATGGTTTGAAATGCCATTTGATTATCTTTGATTTGTTTGTAAATTGCTCCATAGGCAATTATTAATCCTTGTAACTTAGGATCTTTTTGTGGTTGAATTTCATGTATGTGCCCAGAGACAAATAGTTTCGGTAGTTGGATGTTGAAATATTCTCGATTATGTGTTCCATGTTATAGTTTGGGATTTTGCCTACTTGGTTGGCATATTGTGGTTCATATGTGTATTCGCGACTCAAGTATGAGTCATGTTATTTTCAATCGTAAGTGTTGATGTTGTCGAGTGTCTCGAGAGTTCGTAGACTTTTGAATTTGGATTATATTAGTTTGACCCTCGGTATTGTGGTGGTAGACTCGGAGATTCGAGTCAAGGTTGGTTTGTATCATGATTTAGAATTCGGGCGAATTCTTTTTAAGAGTGGAGAGGGTGTGGCGGCGCCCGCTCCTTCGTTATCTCGGTTTGCGTGCTATACTTGCACTTCTTCCTTTGTTATTTGCATGCTTGGTTTGCGAGAGGGGTCTAGATGTGTTTGAGAGACCATATTAAGACCAAAACATTATTAAGAGACTTCATATAGTTGTTGACTTGCTAAAGTCACAAGTCGTGACTTCGGCGATAGTCGGAATGCGGCAGCGATTGAGGGTTTGCTTGCGTTTTGTGTCGTGACCTCGGTTTGGGTCCTAGACCTCTCTTTAGATGGTTTATTAACATGTTTAGATACCTTAGACTTCAAGTTGGAGGTGTTCCTTAAGTCTATCGATGATTTGGAAGTTTTGGAGATAGCGTTCGTCTCTATCGTAGTTTGGAATCGAGTCGCGTGTCGTCTCTCCTTTGGGATTCTTATTTCCCTAGTTGTTATTCAACTTCTAGAAGTATTTAAGCTTCTTCTTTAGCCCTTAGACTTGTCTTAAAAGTCTCCTTTCGTTGCTTTCGTTCGATTGCGAGTTCATTCGCCGTTCGGTTGCGTTGTTGCACCCCCGGTTTCGCTCCGAGTTGTTTCGGGAGTTGTTCGGTGTGTTTTAGACTTGTTTTGTGTAGGGTTAGACCTTAGAATGGTTGCCCATAAGTTTGGGACCATTTAGATCATGTTTGGACCAAGTTTTGGAGGTTCGGGAGGCCCGCTTTGGCACATAGTGAGCGCCCGCCTCAAATCTTGAGCATCTTTGTGCAGGCGAGCCAGCGCGCATGGAGAGGGGTGAGGCGCCCGCCTCAACCCGGAGTTCTTTGTTTCATGGATTTTTGCCCTGTTTTGGGTTTGGGCCGAATTATACTTATTCTACCCTCATTAAACCCCCTCTAAACCCTTCCTAACCTCTCATACTTAACCCTAAACATGTCCTAACATTAGTTAGAAGTTAATTAAGGTTAGATTAGTGATTGATTTATCCTAATCTCTACTAAGTGTACTTGGGAAAAGTCTATTGTGCCCTTGTTGTTGAGAAGTATAAATAACCTAACCCTTCACCAATTCAGCCAAATCCTCTTCATTTCTCATCCTCCTCATACGTAAAATAGAGAGAGAGAGTCCAAGGGAGATTTCAAGCCCTAGCTTCTTCTCTCTTCGATCCAAGACGATCTACCCACCCGATTGCCTTCAAACTTCGGAATCTTGAAGCCCTCGACGAGTAGAACAACTTCACCGATCGGATTTGTGTTCTCTTGAGTTTTCACTCAAGCTAGGTAAGTTACTTCCTTTTGATTTTGGTTCATTGGCCCTAAGGAAAACAATCTATATGCTATTTGTGGGCAATGAACACTTGTATGCTATGTTTGCCCAATTTTGGGGATTTTGGAAGTATGAACTTGTTAGGAGTATTTGTAGATGACTTCTATGATTGTTGATGTATATGTTTATCCTTCATCTTGTGATTCTAGGGTTGTGAGCATGCTAGAAATCATGCCTATATGCTATTTGGGTTTATTGTGGAATTATGCCTATGATTGGGGCTTTGGATGTATGAACTCACATGATATCATGAGTAGGAACATTTAAGTGGGATTATGAGATTTATGAAATGGGTTTTGATTTATGTTGGGATTTTGTTGTGAATTTTAGGGCTTGAGAATTTAAGCCCGAATTATCGGATATATTGTTGTTAAATAAAGTGAGTATTAATGTTGACATGGATGAAAGGTTTAAGAATGAAACTTAGTGTTTAGACTCTACGGAGTCGTAATGGGTTCAATATTGTGTTAACGAACTCGGGTTGAAGTCCTACGTCATTTGGGTTTCGTTGACTATGTCTATGATGAATTCTTGGATTTTAGGCTTGAGAAATAAGCCCGGATCATTTTTGGGATAATTTCTATAAACTTGAATGATGTGCTAAGTTGGGTTGTATGAAATGTGTATTTAATGAAATGCGATATTTAGACTCAATAGAGTTGTTATAGGTTCAATATTATGTTGGTGAGCCTTAGGTTTAAGTCCACGATGTTCGGGTTTGGTTGGTTTTGATTGTGAGTACCCGAGCATCTCGAATTGTGTCCCATTTGTGACACCCATGACATAGAAGCTTATTGGTGATTTAATTAGAGCGTGCTCGTAGAGCACGGAGCATTGGAGATCAACCTATGATCTCGTATTACTTCAAGAAATGATTATTTGAATGAGTTCTCTCTTAGGGAATTTGGTCGCGTGCACATGAAAGCACTTGCAAGAATATGACTACGGCTTAATTTTAGTACCCTTGAGATTGGTTTGAGAATGTCGAGTATGTATGACAATTGGGACTATGGTTGAGTCCGGTGTGCCTTTAAGCAACGCTAAAATGCTAAGTCTTGATTTATGATTGTTCTTAGACTAAAGTAATAGTCTTTGGTTGGATTTGTTAAGTGTATACAATATGTGCATTGTTAATTTGGTGTGTAGAACTTTATGTCCTACATGATTTGATATGTCCGCTATGATCGGTCTTGGTTCTTGTTGAGTATGAGAGTAAATATCTACTTGTGCATTGCATTGAGTCAGTGGCATTAATTGGTTTGTTTATCAAGTCGTGGTGGGACGATGCATCGCCTTCACGAATTATGAGATTCGTGCTCGCTATGGATCGCCGCACCGGGACTCCACACACCTTCCATGTGGGCGGTGGGGAAGTAGCCCCTTGCCGTATCAATAAGTGCCGCATTGGCTTGCTAATGATATCGAGTAAAACTTCGATGAAAGTCGATAATTCACAAAACATCGGTGGCACGAACTAGTAACATTGTGTATTGCGGGGAGCAACACAAGCTATTTGGGTATCTTCTCTATCCCTTATGTGGCTTACTATGAGCACTTATATGAAAGATAACGTGATATGTGATTTATGAAGTTCATGATACTTGATGACTTAATACAGGTTTATTGTTGATATACGATTTAGATGCCATGAGTTTATATATGCTTGTGCATTATGCCATGCCACGCCATGCTATGCCATACATTGCATTTAGTAACTTCTTGGGTCATTATGACTCATTTCGTGTGTTTGTTTTCCTTAGTTTTTGCGGTGATCCGTTGTACGCGTGGCGGCTTGATAGTGATTCCTAGAAGGTGGTCTTAGGGCTTTAAGCTTGGGTTTATTATTATTAAGTTATTTTGTATTTGTGAGACACGATTGTAAAGTTATGTAGACTTTACTTGGGTAGATTATGTTAGTATTTTGTTATTGTATTATTTTGGTAGCCGACTTGTTTGGTCGGTGTTGTATCTCTTATGAGTTGTTCCCTTTTATTATTCGAGCATGCTTTAGCTCACTGCTCTAGTATTGTTGGTATTGTCATCTCCGACGACTTTAGTCGAGACATTGGTTTAGTGGTTAGTATTTTATCTCTTACTCTTTTAGTTGATTTATTCCTCCGGCATGTTATAGCCGTAGAGTTGTCGTTTATCGAGGTTGGGTTCTTGATGCCGGCCTTAGGTTGCCGATGGTTTGTTGTCGTGCGCAATGTTGCGTCACGCGAGTAAATAGATTTGTCGAGAGATAGTCGCTCTCGGCCTTGAATTCCTTAGTTTATAATTATAGGCTTTGGTCCCACTTATGATTTGCTTCCGCAGATTTTAGTTTTTGGTTATTCGTTTTTGCCGTTATGGCTTTTCATTCCTGTTTAGTGTTTGTTAGTTCAACTCTAGACTCGCACTACTACGCTTAGCGGGTGCTTGTCCGTCTTTTAGCTTGTTTTGTCGGCACGACCTTGGGATTCCGCATAGGAGTCCGGGTCGGGCTGTCACATAACTGTTTGTACGTTTAGGGGGTGTTAGTGTAAATAGTAAGAAATAAACGGGTGTTAGTGTAAATTTAGTGTATAAATGTTTAAACATCAATTTATGTATGTTTGTTAGCTGGGTAGCCATGTTGATTCTATGAAATCTATGGTTGTAGTTTAGTTGACTTTGAAACCAAAAAAGATAACTATATGTACGTTTAGGGGGGTGTTAGTGTAAATGGTAAGATACAAAGAAGGTGTTAGTGTAAATTTAGTGTATTAATGTTTAAACATCGATTTATGTACGCTTGTTAGCTAGGTAGCCATGTTGATGCTATAAAATCCATGGTTGTAGTTTAATTGATTTTGAAACCGAACAACATAACTATATGTACGTTGGGGGACTTTGAAACCGAACGTGCTTCTTGTCAAGCAACATTCATTCCATTTCTTCTCTTTCCATTCCTCTGGTTTAATACCCATATTGGGGGTGGGGGAAATAGGGTTGGACCATTTTTGTTATTATTATTAACTAATTGATTTTGGATAACTTGTACATGTTTAGGTTCATCCAGCAAAAAAAGTAAAGAAAAGATGATTATGCCATAAATGTATTCCTATGGACAGCTTCTAAAGCTTCTTGTTTGATCATATGAAAACAATGACTTACTTTTTCTTGTTGATTTTTAATCAAAATAGTAATTTTACTTGGGGGGTTTTCAGCCGATTGCCGTGAAGATGAAGTTTTTGTTGATCCTCATGTCGTAAGATTTTTTTAATTTTATTTTTAGGTTTATTATTAGATATGGTTTACATGGATTGGTACAAGTTTAAATTTACAAGTTAACTCTAGAAACAAGTTTTTGGTATTAATTGTTATGTATAATTTACATGAATTGTTGTAATAACATTTACAGTTTGATGTTTTTAAATTGGTTTTATATTATTGTTTATTTTGTATCTTCAGTTTTGTATTAATTGTTATATTATCAGGTACAAAAATTTATAATAATAGTATTTTAGGGTTTTTTTAAATTTTTTTTACATTATTAGCGGAATTTTCCGTCAGAACAATTGTGGACGACCCGACCCCCAATGATCCCGAGATCCCGAGTCGTGCCGTCCAAATAATCAATAACATCACAAGCATGCGCAAGTAGGTTTACGAAATTCATGTGGCGCAACATTGCATACGAATAACAACTCGGCTACACTTGGCCGGAAAAACAACTTAAATTAAACAAGTCATCGGCGACGTTACAGCCGGAACCCAACAACTACTCCTACAATTAACACATGCTTATAAAACCTCAACGGCCACAACATGCCGGAGACAACTTACAACAATAATACTTTAAACAAGCTTTAGCGGAAGAAACTGTGATGAACCATACACATATAAACAAGCTCGACATATAAGTCGGCATACCAAAAGATTACAAGCATCACATATTTAAGTTACTACAACAACAAAACCCCAAGTCAAGTCTAAGTGACTTGCTTCCCAACGTCCTTGCCAAAATAAAAGATTAACTAGTGAAAGTCCAAAAGAGCAACCTTGCTCACAAAGCGACTGCGGATAAGCGAGTCTAGCGTGGGACGCCTCGGCTTTGATCTAAGGAAAACAAAGCAAACAAATAGGGTAAGTCGAAAGACTTAGTAAGTTACTAAAATATGCATGTTCATGTTATAGCATGACATTTATCGCAATTATGGCACATAATCATCATTTAACACTTAGCACCTTATTCACATAAGTGCGTAAAGTAAATCATACAAGTAGGATATGATAGTCACACGCCAGTAGCTCTCGCAAAACATCTCATTCGGTTCGTGCCACATCGATGTTTGTGAATTCATCGACTTTCATCGAGTTCCTACTCGATCTAGATAGCAAGCCAATGCGCACGTATTGATACGGCAAAGGGGCTACTTCCCACGCGGCCCACAAGTGAAGGTGTGTGTGGAGTCCCGGGTGCAGCGATCCATAGCGAGCACGAATCCCATAATTCGTGAAGGCGATGCATCGTCCCACCCTGACTTGATAAACAAACCAAATAATGCCAGCTGGACTCAATGCAATGCACAAGTAGATATTTACTTGACTTAAACCAATTAAGGACCGAATTCGACAAGAGCGAACTCGACCAACCAAGTAGGGGTTAATCTCTACCATAATCATGTGAAGGCAATTAAATTGCACAAAACCAACCTTCATAACAACTAGTTATAAACAATTAAACCGAGCTCATACTTGAGTAAACCAATTCAAACGGTGTTCAAACTTAGGGATTGAAACTAGAGTTCAACATGTTCAAATCTTCCCTAGAGTCGACTCTGAGTCTTTTCCTAAATTCCCAATTTCGGGAAATTGAAGCTATATGCTTCATAACCCAACCTAGGTCACTTCTAAGTTCAACGAGGATATAAATTCACCCAAAACATTTCAATGTAATTCATGTTCCTTATATAGTCCAATATGAAGGATACAACACATAACAATTTTCACACATATCACATAGGCATAATTTAGGGCATCCCAAATAATAACAATACTTTCATCAACAAACATAACACATATTTCTAACATGTTCAAGACCTCAATTAACATGATGAAAGAGTAATTTAAACTTTCAAAGGCAAGAAATCAACCTAGACATGCTCCTAGCAAAATCATACATTTAAAATTCAAATGGAAAGCATAGGAAGCAATTATGTGTCCTCATTGACCTCATACATCATAAACTTTGTTTCCTTAGGGTCAATGAGAACTAAAAAGAAGAAGAGTAACTTACCTAGCTTGAGTGAAAACTCAAGAGAATCAAAATCTAAACGTGAAGTCGCCTTTCGCCGCACCCCAAGAATCCAAGTTTGGCGGCAATCGAACGGTGGAATCCTTGTAGATCGAAGGAAGAAGAAGAACTAGGGCTCAAAACTCAAGCCCCCAACTCTCTCTCTAATGTGTAAGAATAGGATGAACAAATGAGAGACTTTATCGAAAATTGGTCAAGGTTTGGTATTTATACCTCCAACAAGAGAAGGGTACAAGAGGAATTTCTCAAGTGCAATTAGTGGAAATTAGGAGTGATCAAACACTAAACCAACCTAAATTAACTTTAATTAGTGTTAGGACATGATTAGACTAATGGGTGGTTAGAAGGGTTTAGAGGGGTTTAATGAGGTAGGATAGGCATTTCACGTCACAACTCAAAAAACAGAAAAAATCCCTGCACGTATCAGAGCAGTGAGGCGGGCCCACCTAAGCCCATGCGGCCGCTCAACTTCGAGGCTACTCCCAAGTTCACTTTGCAATTGCTCCCAGCATTGGGCGGGCGTCACAGTTCATGCGGCCCGGCTCCGTAACCCTAAAACTTGATCTAAACTTGATCTAAATGGTCCCAAACTTTTGGGCAACCATTCTAAGGTCTAACCCTACTCAAACAAGTCGGAAACACACCGAACAACTCGAACAAGATAGAACAAGGCGCCGAACCACGCGAATGAATGATCAACGAATCAAACTACAATCAAACACCATTCAAACTAAGATGACTTGGGCATGAAAAAGACTTGTTTCAACATGGTTAAGACCTGAATATAAAGCCAAGAACTCAACGAACACTTCGTACGTCGAAATAGAAGCAAATACGAGCAACGAGAGGAATCGCTAAGGCCAAATTCAACGCGATTAAACCGGCGATTCAACAAACAAGTTTATATGATTCTAAACATGTTATGGACTTCTAGAATGATCTATGAATGATTCTAAGACGTTTATATATCAAGTAAAAACAAGCTCACAATCAACCAAGAAAGTATAAAGACAAGCATAGAATGCACATGCAAGATTATGGGGGCGTTACAAAATTTAATCAATTTTAAAAGCCTTTAGCGTGAAAATTCGTCGCTGAAAATCAACCTTTAGCGACGGAAATCGGTCCGTCGGACATCAGCGACGGAAAAATTCCTTCGCTAGGGGCCATTAGCAACGGAATTTTGCCTTTAGCGACGGAAAATTCGTTAACTAAAGGTCATTTTTCTAGTAGTTTGTTGGTAACAAAGAGAAACACCACTAAAGCTCATAATAACATTTCAAATCAAAATATAAATATATAAAGTTCCATTTTGCACACGGCGTCCTAGACATTTAGATAATCATTTTTTTAAAACCCACTATATATATATAAGTATACTTGCGTTAAATAGACAAATGAACTTTACTCATTCTTCAAAACCCTTCTCTGTTGATCCGAGGGTGGCGAGGATCGAGAAAGATGATTCTTGTCGAGGGAGAATTTAAGTAAGTTTTGAATTCAGAGAATTGCTAGAAACAGCGAAAGGTTGGTTGTTAATGTAAATTGCTTAAGTGCTTTAATCGTTTTTCTCTCCTTGATTTGCATTTTGCATCTTTGATGCCTTGCTTTGAGAAGGGAAAAGATGGGAGAATGCACACATTCTGGAGATTCTCAGCAGAGATCATATCGGATCTTGAAACAACAAATCCCGCTCACTCATGCAAAGAGATCTGAAGATTGCAAGTTATGGATCGATACATCAGTTGGGGTAAATGTCAAGACCTTTGTCTCCTAGTTTTGCTTTCATTTCCCCTGAAGACCACATGCCATCACTATTACCTCCTCCATTAACACAAGCACGGTAGCCCCAAAAATTGATTATCTGCCATCCCCAAGGTCTATCTAAATTCAAATGCACACAAACACACTCACAAACATCTCTATACATAATCTGCACCTGTTCTTGATCCGTATGCGGAAGCTTGAACTAACAATCTGTTCGACTTTTTTGGGCAGCCCTATGGCTGAACAAAACTCTCCAACAAAACAGCCACGAAACTCCTTCTTTTATTTTCTTTTTTGGCAGCTTTGTTGTTAGTCGTTGATAGCGAGGTCCGTTTTGGGCGAAAAGGCTCGAGGAAAACTGTTTGGAAGGCAGTTTGGGCGTGAATCTGGCACGGGTTTGGACAGATTTTGGTGCGTGAATTTTTGGGGTTTGGGAGGTTGTTTGGGCAGCCTACCATCTTCTGTGTTTAGGCGTGGAGTAAGAGTAATTGTTAGGTAGTTGGGTGTTAATTGGTGAGTTTGATTTTGTAGAGGAAAAATTTTGGTTATATAAACAGTTCAAGGCTAAAATTCATTCATAAGTTGGAGCGGTTTTGGCATCCATAATCATCCAAATTAGTGGGAGTTTGGGTAGTAATTTTCTAATGGAAACTTTATAAGTTTGAGCAGGTTGTGGGAGGATTTTTGATGGGTTGTAGGGCTGTTTGGGGTGGAGTTTTGTTCGGCCTAACCGCCTAAGGGCTGTCCAGAAAGTTTGGGACAGATTGTATTGTCCCTAGTTTTGACATCGTATCAGTTCTTTATCATGCTTGTGATTTTTTAACTACAACACATAATATTTTTATTCTTTATTTTCAATATTTTAGTTTTTCCATATAAGTAGCCATCTGAGATGTCATATTATGCGGATGATCTCGTCGAGAAACTTGCTGATGAAATTGTCATCTGAATTGAGTTGGTCAAGCATTTTGATTTAATTAAGTCATGGAGGCACCATCTATGGAAATTGGTTGAAGCCTTGTAAGTTTTGGATAGTATTGTGGATGACTAGTGTAGAATGTGAGTGACCCAAAGTGTGCTGGGTAAAGTGTTATGCATGACACATTGCTATCAAAAACCTCAAAGAGTGAAGGAATTCGGGTGGAAGTCAAATAAGTTCTGAAAAATCTTATATTATATAACATGAAACATTTTTATCCCAGTATAGTACTTATATTTGCACTTAAAGAAGTTATGTTATCTATATGAAGCTTCTTCTGATTCTGCTAATATGTTGTCATTGAGCAGACGGGGCATGGTATTCTTGATTCTCTTATCAAAGAGGTAAGAATTGTGACAAAAGAGTTCTTTAATCTGCCATATGAAAAGAAAATCAAGATCAAATTGTCGGCAAGCTAGATACGGGTTTAATTTCTAATCATAGTCAATCAATATACTTCGCCAATTAGTTTCTATCCATGCTCTATCATTATTTAAACCTTAAACCCCAACCCCAACCCCAACCATAAAACTTAAACCTTAAACCTAAAACCTAAATCTAAACCTAAACCATAAACCTAATTCCTAACACTAACCTTAAACCTAAACCATAACACTAACCCTAAACCTAAACCTAAACCTAACCCCACCCCCACCCCCACCCCCAACCCCAACCCCAACCCCATCCCCTCCCCTAACCCCAACCCCTCCCCCACCCCACCCCCCACCCCCCACCACACCCCCACCCACAACCCCCACCCCTACCCCCCACCCCACCTCCTAACCCCTAAACCCCCAACCCTAAAAACCTAAACCATAAACCTAATTCAACACTAACTTAAACCTAAACCAAACCTAACCCTAACTAAACCTTAACCCTAACCTAAAACCTAACTAACCTAAACCATAAACCTTAAACTAACCTAAACCTAAACCATTAACCCTAAAAACCTAAACCTAAATTAACACCTAAACCTTAAACCTAAAACCTAAAACCTAAACCTAAACCTAAACCTAAACCCTAAAACCTTAAACCTAAACCATAACACTAACCCCTTAACCCCTAAACCTAACCCCACCCCAACCCTAACCCCACCCCAACCCATATCCCCTGACCCCCAACCCCAACCCCATCCCCCCCTAACCCCCCAACCTAAACCATCCCATTAAAAACCATAACCCCTATTAACCCTAAACCTAAACCCCCCAACCCCAACCCCCTCCCCACCCATCCCCATCCCCAAACCCACCCCCCCCCCCCCAACCCCAACCCTAACCCCAACCCTAAAATCTAAACCTTAAACCTAAAACCTTAACCTTAAACCTAAACCTAAACGTAAACCTAAGTGTAAGCCATACATCATAACACTAAACCTAAACCATAAACCTAATTTGGTTCCTTTTTGTTTTATATAAAATTCATTAACCTTTAAGTTAATTCGTTATTGTATAAATATACTTGGCAGGTTTGTAGGTGCATGCCCTACGCCCGACAAATGGATTGGGGAGTATTGGCGGCGTCGAGTACTCCGTGAGATTTGGCCCTCGTTTAAAAAGTTGCCCAACGAGGAGAAGGACAATATTTGGAAGGCCTTCAAGGTAGTGTCTTAATATTTTTTTAATTTTTATTAAATGTTAGTTTGTAATTAAAATGTTATAATTCTATTTTTATATTGTAGATGAAATATACATGATAGTTTGTATGGTACGTATGCTAGTGTAAATTTAGTGTATTAATGTTTAAACATCGATTTATGTATGTTTGTTAGCTGGGTAGCCATGTTGATGCTATGAAATCCATGGCTGTAGTTTAATTGACTTTGAAACAAAAAAAGATAACTTTATGTAAGTTTGGGGGTGTTAGTGTAAATAGTAAGAAATGAAAGGGTGTTAGTGTAAATTTAGTGTATTAATGCTTAAACATCGATTTATATACGTTTGTTAGCTGGGTAGCCATGTTGATGTTATGAAATCCATGGTTTTAGTTTAATTGACTTTGAAAGAAAAGAAGATAACTATATGTACGTTGGGGTGTGTTAGTGTAAATTTAATGTATTAATGCTTAAACATCAATTTATGTACGTTTGTTAGCTGGGTAGCCATGTTGATGCTATGAAATCCATGGTTGTAGTTTAATTGATTTGAAATAAAAAAAACTTTATGTACGTTGAGGGGTGTTAGTGTAAATGGTAAGAAATAAAGGGGTGTTAGTGTAAATTTAGTGTATTAATGCTTAAACATCGATTTATGTACGTTTGTTAGCTGGGTAGCCATGTTGATGCTATGAAATCCATGGTTGTAGTTTAATTGACTTTGAAACCAAAAAAGATAATTGTATATACGTTAAGGGGTGTTAGTGTAAATGGTAAGAATTAAAGGGGTGTTAGTATAAATTTAGTGTATTAATGCTTAAACATCGGTTTATGTACGTTTGTTAGCTGGGTAGCCATGTTGATGCTATGAAATCCATGGTTTTAGTTTACTTGACTTTGAAACCGAACAACATAACTGTATGTGCGTTTAGGGGGGTGTTAGTGTAAATAGTAAGAAATAAACAGGTGTTAGTGTAAATTTAGTGTATTAATGTTTAAACATCGATTTATGTCTGTTAGATGGGTAGCCATGTTGATGCTATGAAATCCATGGTGAACAACATAACTGTTTGTACGTTTAGGGGGTGTTAGTGTAAATAGTAAGAAATAAACGGGTGTTAGTGTAAATTTAGTGTATAAATGTTTAAACATCAATTTATGTACGTTTGTTAGCTGGGTAGCCATGTTGATGCTATGAAATCTATGGTTGTAGTTTAGTTGACTTTGAAACCAAAAAAAGATAACTATATGTACGTTTAAGGGGGTGTTAGTGTAAATGGTAAGATACAAAGAAGGTGTTAGTGTAAATTTAGTGTATTAATGTTTAAACATCGATTTATGTACGCTTGTTAGCTAGGTAGCCATGTTGATGCTATGAAATCCATGGTTGTAGTTTAATTGATTTTGAAACCGAACAACATAACTGTATGTACGTTGGGGGACTTTGAAACCGAACGTGCTTACTTTCAAGCAACATTCATTCCATTTCTTCTCTTTCCATTCCTCTGGTTTAATACTCATATTGGGGGTGGGGGAAATAGGGTTGGACCATTTTTGTTATTATTATTAACTAATTGATTTTGGATAACTTGTACATGTTTAGGTTCATCCAGCAAAAAAAGTAAAGAAAAGATGATTATGCCATAAATGTATTCCTATGGTAAGCTTCTAAAGCTTCTTGTTTGATCATATGAAAACAATGACTTACTTTTTCTTGTTGATTTTTAATCAAAATAGTAATTTTACTTGGACAGGTTTTCTAGCTGATTGCCGTGAAGATGAAGTTTTTGTTGATCCTCATGTCGTAAGATTTTTTTAATTTTATTTTTAGGTTTATTATTAGATATGGTTTACATGGATTGGTACAAGTTTAAATTTACAAGTTAACTCTAGAAACAAGTTTTTGGTATTAATTGTTATGTATAATTTACATGAATTGTTGTAATAACATTTACAGTTTGATGTTTTTAAATTGGTTTTATATTATTGTTTATTTTGTATCTTCAGTTTTGTATTAATTGTTATATTATCAGGTACAAAAATTTATAATAATAGTATTTTTGGGTTTTTTTAAATTTTTTTTTACATTATTAGCGACGGAATTTTCCGTCGCTGAAATTCAAATTTAATCAATTTTTAAAAGCCTTTAGCGACGGAATTTTCCGTCGCTGAAATTCAAATTTAATTAATTTTCCAAAGCCTTTAGCGACGGAAATTTCCGTCGCTGAAAATCAACCTTTAGCGACGGAAATCGGTCCGTCGGACATCAGCGACGGACTAGCGACGGAAAAATTCCGTCGCTGGGGGCCATTAGCGACGGAATTTTGCCTTTAGCGACGGAAAATTCCGTCACTAAAGGTCATTTTTCTAGTAGTGTGTTGACTGACAAAGAGAAACACCACTAAAGCTCATAACATTTCAAATCAAAATATAAATATATAAAGTTCCATTTTTGCAACCAAGGAATACGCGTCCTAGACATTTAGATAGTCATTTTTACAAACCCCTATACTATATAAGTATACTTGCACTTAAATAGACAAATGAACTTTACTCATTCTTCAAAACCCTTCAACGCTGTTGATCCAGGTAATTGAGGATCCCGAAAAGATGGTTACTGTGCAGAGGAATTTAAGTAAGTTTGGAATTCAAGAAATTGCTAGAACGCGAAAGGTTGGTTGTTAATGTAAATTGCTTAAGTGCTTTAATCACTTTTTTCTCTCCTTTTGATTTGCTTATGCATTTCTGCATCTTTGATGCCTTAGATTGCTTTGAGAAGGGAAAAGATGGGAGAATCTGCACCATTCTGGAGATTCTCAGCAGAATCATATCCAGATCTTGAAACAACAAATCCCGCACTCACTCATGCAAGAGATACGAAGATTGCAAGTTATGGATCTGATACATCAGTTGGGGTAAATGTCAAGACCTTTGTCTCCTAGTTTTGCTTTCATTTCCCCTGAAGACCACATGCCATCACTATTACCTCCTCCATTAACACAAGCACGGTAGCCCCAAAAATTGATTATCTGCCATCCCCAAGGTCTATCTAAATTCAAATGCACACAAACACACTCACAAACATCTCTATACATAATCTGCACCTGTTCTTGATGCGTATGCGGAAGCTTGAACTAACAATATGTTCCAGCTTTTTTTGGACAGCCCTATGGCTGAACAAAACTCTCCAAAACAGCCCGAAAAACAGCCACAGAAACTCCTTCTTTTATTTTCTTTTTCGTGGCAGCCTGTTAGTCGTTGATAGCAGGTCCGTTTTGGGCAGAAAAAGGCTCCAGGAACGCGGCTGTTTGGAAGGCAGTTTGGGCGTGAATCTGGCACGGGTTTGGACAGATTTTGGTGCGTGAATTTTTTGGGTTTGGGAGGTTGTTTGGGCAGCCTACCATCTTCTGTGTTTAGGCGTGGAGTAAGAGTAATTGTTAGGTAGTTGGGTGTTAATTGGTGAGTTGATTTTGTAGAGGAAAAATTCTGGTTATATAAACAGTTCAAGGCTAAAATTCATTCATAAGTTGGAGCAGTTTTGGCATCCATAATCTGTCCAAATTAGCTGGGAGTTTGGGTAGTAATTTTCTAAGGAAACTTTATAAGTTTGAGCAGGTTGTGGGAGGATTTGTGATGGGTTGTAGGGCTGTTTGGGGTGGAGTTTTGTTCGGCCTAACCTGAAAGTTTGGGACAGATTGTATTGTCCCTAGTTTTGACATCGTATCAGTTCTTTATCATGCTTGTGATTTTTTAACTACAACACATAATATTTTTATTCTTTATTTTCAATATTTTAGTTTTTCCATATAAGTAGCCATCTGAGATGTCATATTATGCGGATGATCTCGTCAGCAAACTTGCAGTGAAATTGTCATCTGAATTGAGTTGGTCAAGCATTTTGATTTAATTAAGTCATGGAGGCACCATCTATGGAAATTGGTTGAAGCCTTGTAAGTTTTGGATAGTATTGTGGATGACTAGTGTAGAATGTGAGTGTCCCGAAGTGTGCTGGGTAAAGTGTTATGCATGACACATTGCTATCAAAAAACCTCAAAGAGTGAAGGGTCGGGGTGGAAGTCAAATAAGTTCTGAAAAATCTGATATTATATAACATGAAACATTTTTATCCCAGTATAGTACTTATATTTGCACTTAAAGAAGTTATGTTATCTGTATGAAGCTTCTTCTGATTCTGCTAATATGTTGTCATTGAGCAGACAGGGCATGGTATTCCTGATTCTCTTATCAAAGAGGTAAGAATTGTGACAAAAGAGTTCTTCAATCGCCATATGAAAAGAAAATCAAGATCAAATTGTCACGTTTAATTTCTAATCATAGTCAATCAATATACTTAGCCAATTAGTTTCTATCCATGTTCTATCATTATTTCTAATCATAGTCAATCAATATAAAACTTAAACCTAAACCTAAACCATAAACCTAAATAACACTAAGTTAAACCTAAACCTATCCATAACCCTAAACATAAACCTAAACCTATTTAAACCCAAACCCTTAACCCCAACCCCTACCCCACCCCACCCCCAACCCCTACCCAATACCCCACCCCACCCCTAAACCCCTAAAACCTAAACCCTACCCCTAAACCTAACCTAACCTAAACCTTAAACCCAAAACCTAAACCATAAACCTAATTCGTAACATTAACCTTAAACCTAAACCATAACACTAACCCTAAAATTAACCCTAAACCTAAACCTAAACCTAAACCTAAACCCAACCCCACCCCCACCCCCACCCCCCCCCAACCCCATCCCCCACCCCCAACCCCAAACCCTAACCTAAAACCTAACCCTAAAACCTAAACCTTAAACCTAAAACCTTAACCTTAAACCTAAACCTAAACGTAAACCTAAGCGTAAGCCATACACCATAACACTAAACCTAAACCATAAACCTAATTTGGTTCCTTTTTGTTTTATATAAAATTCATTAACCTTTAAGTTAATTCGTTATTGTATAAATATACTTGGCAGGTTTGTAGGTGCATGCCCTACGCCCGACAAATGGATTGGGGAGTATTGGCGGCGTCGAGTACTCCGTGAGATTTGACCCTCGTTTAAAAAGTTGCCCAACGAGGAGAAGGACAATATTTGGAAGGCCTTCAAGGTAGTGTCTTAATATTTTTTTTAATTTTTATTAAATGTTAGTTTGTAATTAAAATGTTATAATTCTATTTTTATATTGTAGATGAAATATACATGATAGTTTGTATGGTACGTATGCTAGTGTAAATTTAGTGTATTAATGTTTAAACATCGATTTATGTACGTTTGTTAGCTGGGTAGCCATGTTGATGCTATGAAATCCATGGTTGTAGTTTAATTGACTTTGAAACAAAAAAAGATAACTTTATGTAAGTTTGGGGGTGTTAGTGTAAATAGTAAGAAATGAAAGGGTGTTAGTGTAAATTTAGTGTATTAATGCTTAAACATCGATTTATATACGTTTGTTAGCTGGGTAGCCATGTTGATGTTATGAAATCCATGGTTTTAGTTTAATTGACTTTGAAAGAAAAGAAGATAACTATATGTACGTTGGGGTGTGTTAGTGTAAATTTAATGTATTAATGCTTAAACATCAATTTATGTACGTTTGTTTTGTTAGCCATGTGGGTGATGCTATGAAATCCATGGTTGTAGTTTAATTGATTTGAAATTAAAAAAACTTTATGTACGTTGAGGGGTGTTAGTGTAAATGGTAAGAAATAAAGGGGTGTTAGTGTAAATTTAGTGTATTAATGCTTAAACATCGATTTATGTACGTTTGTTAGCTGGGTAGCCATGTTGATGCTATGAAATCCATGGTTGTAGTTTAATTGACTTTGAAACCAAAAAAGATAATTGTATATACGTTAAGGGGTGTTAGTGTAAATGGTAAGAATTAAAGGGGTGTTAGTATAAATTTAGTGTATTAATGCTTAAACATCGGTTTATGTACGTTTGTTAGCTGGGTAGCCATGTTGATGCTATGAAATCCATGGTTTTAGTTTACTTGACTTTGAAACCGAACAACATAACTGTATGTGCGTTTAGGGGGGTGTTAGTGTAAATAGTAAGAAATAAATGCGTGTTAGTGTAAATTTAGTGTATTAATGTTTAAACATCGATTTATGTACGTCTGTTAGATGGGTAGCCATGTTGATGCTATGAAATCCATGGTGAACAACATAACTGTTTGTACGTTTAGGGGGTGTTAGTGTAAATAGTAAGAAATAAACGGGTGTTAGTGTAAATTTAGTGTATAAATGTTTAAACATCAATTTATGTACGTTTGTTAGATGGGTAGCCATGTTGATGCTATGAAATCTATGGTTGTAGTTTAGTTGACTTTGAAACCAAAAAAGATAATTGTATGTACGTTTAGGGGGGTGTTAGTGTAAATGGTAAGATACAAAGAAGGTGTTAGTGTAAATTTAGTGTATTAATGTTTAAACATCGATTTATGTACGCTTGTTAGCTAGGTAGCCATGTTGATGCTATGAAATCCATGGTTGTAGTTTAATTGATTTTGAAACCGAACAACATAACTGTATGTACGTTGGGGGACTTTGAAACCGAACGTGCTTACTTTCAAGCAACATTCATTCCATTTCTTCTCTTTCCATTCCTCTGGTTTAATACTCATATTGGGGGTGGGGGAAATAGGGTTGGACCATTTTTGTTATTATTATTAACTAATTGATTTTGGATAACTTGTACATGTTTAGGTTCATCCAACAAAAAAAAGTAAAGAAATGATGATTATGCCATAAATGTATTCCTATGGTAAGCTTCTAAAGCTTCTTGTTTGATCATATGAAAACAATGACTTACTTTTTCTTGTTGATTTTTAATCAAAATAGTAATTTTACTTGGACTAGGCGATTGTCGTGAAGATGAAGTTTTTGTTGATCCTCATGTCGTAAGATTTTTTTAATTTTATTTTTAGGTTTATTATTAGATATGGTTTACATGGATTGGTACAAGTTTAAATTTACAAGTTAACTCTAGAAACAAGTTTTTGGTATTAATTGTTATGTATAATTTACATGAATTGTTGTAATAACATTTACAGTTTGATGTTTTTAAATTGGTTTTATATTATTGTTTATTTTGTATCTTCGCTTTGTATTAATTGTTATATTATCGGTACAAAAATTTATAATAATAGTATTTTTGGGTTTTTTAATTTTTTTTACATTATTAGCGACGGAATTTTCGTCGCTGAAATTCAAATTTAATTCAATTTTTAAAGCCCTTTAGCGGAATTTTCCGTCATTGAAATTCAAATTTAATTAATTTTCCAAAGCCTTTAGCGAAATTTCCGTCGCTGAAAATCAACCTTTAGCGACGGAAATCGGTCCGTCGGACATCGGCGACGGACGCGCGGAAAAATTCGTCGGGGACATTAGCGACGAAATTTTGCCTTTAGCGACTGAAAATTCCTTCACTAAAGGTCAGTTTTCTAGTAGTGTGTTGACTGACAAAGAGAAACACCACTAAAGCTCATAGCATTTCAAATCAAAATACAAATATATAAAGTTCCATTTTCGCAAAGAAGGAATACGCGTCCTAGACATTTAGATAATCATTTTTACAAACCCCTATACTATATAAGTATACTTGCACTTAAATAGACAAATGAACTTTACTCATTCTTCAAAACCCTTCTACGTTGTTGATCCAGGTAACTGAGGATCCCGGAAAGATGGTTACTGTGCAGAGGAATTTAAGTAAGTTTGGAATTCAAGAAATTGCTAGAACGCGAAAGGTTGGTTGTTAATGTAAATTGCTTAAGTGCTTTAATCACTTTTTTTCTCTCCTTTTGATTTGCTTATGCCTTTCTGCATCTTTGATGCCTTAGATTGCTTTGAGAAGGGAAAAGATGGGAGAATCTGCACCATTCTGGAGATTCTCAGCAGAATCTGTGAGAACCCAAACCCATTACTTGTTTATTGCCTTAATAACATGCTTGTATTATGCCTTATCATGATTAAATATCTCCTTTTTGTCCATGTCATTTCGTATTGTTGTTATTTCGTTCCTTGTCGCGATTTCCTTCTATGCTTAGCATACCTTCCCGTTCGTGTATTGCCTTAGCTTTGGTTTGCACTCAACCGAGACTTGTTAGGGTTCGATTGTCTCTCATAGACGACCTAGAACGCTCGCCTTGATCATAGTAAGCTTGTTGGGAAGTTTAGAAACCTTCTTGCCTTGTTTTGGCCTTAGCGATTTCACCTGTCTCCCGTTTTGCGCGTATTTCGACGTGCGAATTGTTCCTTGAGTTTCCGGACTTGTATTCAAGTCATAACCATGATTTAACAAGCCTATTCCATGCCCAAGTTACCCTAGTTTTATTGACATTTGATCCGGGTTTGATTCGTCGACCAATCGTCGCTTGACTCGAGCCTTGTCCTACCTTGTTCCGGGTGATGTTCGGGTGTATTTCGGACATGTTTTGAGTTGTGTTAGACCCTAGAATGGTTACCCATGAGCTTGGGACCATTTAGGACTTGTTTAGGTCAAGTTTTGAAGCCCCAGAAGTTCAGGCGGCCGCATGGCTCGAGTGAGGCGCCCGCCTCAAATACTGAGAGCAAATGAAAAAGGGGAACCAGATTGAGGCGGCCGCACTCTCCCGAGGCGCCCGCCCGCCTCTCTTCTACGGAAATTTTTCTTCTTCTCTGTTTTGTCCGACTTTTAACCCTTAAACCCCCTTCTTAATTAGTCCTAATCCAACCTATTTAACCCTAATTAAGCTAGATTAGTCCTAAGCTCAAGCTACCACCTTTGGACACATGGATTCCACCCCTCCTCTCCCCTTGACACTTGGAATTCCACCAATTACATGCATGATATAAAAGGCCAACCTTGTTGACTTGCCTTAATCTCTCATAATCTGATTTCTCTCCTCTCTCTCTTGCCATGGTGTGTGTGTAGAGAATAGGTGAGATTAGTGTGTGTGATTTCCCTAGATTGAGCTCCCGACTTCCGTTTGCCGAGCCGAGACCACCGGTGTGAAGCTACCGACGAGGAGATCGTTTCTATCCGACTACCTTGTGCTTCAACTTTCCTTTTCCATGGTGAATGTAAGCTATCGATTTCCCCTTAGGATACATGTTAGAATTGCCATGATCCCCCTTGTCTATTGATCCCCATGCTTCTCCATGACCATGCCATGATCTAGGTTGAATTGGTCTCTTGAGATTGTGATTAGTATGTCCATCTTGTTGCTTGAGGCCTATACCTAGAACTAATTATGTTCTACTCTTCTTTAGGAGCAATTAATGTTCTTGAATTATTATATTTTGATGACTCTTGGGAATTTTGGATTCTAGGGTTTCATATGCCTTGTATTGATTTTCCTATTGAATGGAGTCCTAGGCCTAGAACAAATTGTGTTCCATATTCCCCTACGAACAACTAATGTTCTTGGACCAATAACTTTTAATAACTCTTGGAGATAATGACTTCTAGGGTTCCACATGCTACAAACTGTCCATCCTATTGAGTGAGTCCTACGCCTCGAATTGAATACGTTCTATGCCTTCTTAAGAATAACAAATGTTCTTGAACTATTATATCTTGATAACTCTTAGGAATTATGATTCTAGGGTTTCCTATGCCTTGTGTGGATCATCCCATTGGATTGGATCCTATGCCTAGTATAAATTGTGAACTATGATTCCTTACGAGAAAATAATGTTCTTGGACCCTTGCACTTTAATAACCTTGAAAGAATGATTCTAAGGCCCTTGAATTCGAATTATCGATAATACTTAACTACGGTTGATTAATGGATTAATGACCCAGCCGGTCATCTACGAGAACTTAGTAAATGATTTTGGATGCCTCTAGCATCTTAACTCCCTTTGATGAATTGGTAGAGACGACTCAGCGGAGTCAAACTTAGGTGAGCCATTGAACAATACCGGCTCAATGATCAATCCCTATGACGTCCTAAACACGTTCCTCGAAGAATGATTATCCTAGACTGTTGAACTTGAATTGGTTACCTGGCTTGATACTTGATGTCATAAAATAGAATGTCTATTTGACATATTGAGTTCGCCCTTGTCGAACTCCTTCCTGCTTGATTATTGATGAAAATTCTTAACTACGGTTGTTTAATAGATTAATGACCTAGCCGATCATATACGAGAACTTAGAAAAGGTTCATGATGCATTTAGCGTCTTATCTATCTTGGATGAATTGTTATAGATGACTCAACGGAGTCAAGCTTAGCGAGCCATTGAACAATACCGGCTCACCGACCCATCCCTCCGACGTTCTAAACGCTTTTCCTAAGAATAATAATTCTAGACTCTTGAACTTGAACTGATTACCTTGCTTGATACCTTGCTTGATACTTGATGTCATATAATAGAATGCCTATTTGACTTGTTGAGTTCGCTCTTGTCGAACTCAACCTTACTTGATTATTGATGAGAATATTTACTTGTCTTGAACGAGATCGCTCTTGTCGACCTCGTTCTCTACCTGTTAATTTGTTAAGTAAACATTACTTGGCATTTGCATGAGTCCAGCTGGCATACCTGTCTTTGTGCACACACGCCTCCACTGTGGCCACAGTGGGGAAGTAGCTCCCTTGTTGTAATCATTAAGAGCACCATTGGACTATCCCGGGCATCTCCTCGGAAGATCGATGTACTACACACATTCGATACCCGCACTCTCCAGATAACGCTTGTATGCAGGAACTACGTAGCGGCCCGGCTCTCGATATATCCTGATCCTATGTGATTTACTTACAAGCACCTATGTGAAACAATGTGCATTTTGAATACATGACCTCTATGATATCTTGTCCTGAATATGAAATCTTGCCTGAAATTGATATCTTGCCTTGAATGATGCATACTGCCATGACATGCATGATTGATAGCTTACAAGTCTTTATGACTTACCCTTTCCCCTTTACTGCTTTAGATCCTAGCAAGACAGTCTGCTCGATGACTCGCGGTTCGTGCTTTGTGCCCTTTTTGGTGCTTCGATGTTTTGAAGAGGTGGTTTAGATGCCCTCTTTCCTTTGTTTTATATTTTTGTAAGGACGACGGGTTAAGCAAGTCAACTAGGCGTGCTTGGGTATTTGTGTAGAACTTGATTGTAAATCTTAAGCGCTAGTAGTTTAATACTTGTAGTACTTGTAATTCCTTTTGTCTTAGGCATTGTGTAAGCCAGAGCCTCGGTTAACTTGATATTATTCCTCCACGTTTTAGTCTTCATGAGCATGCTTTTAGCTCATTAGAAATTCTTGTCTTTGAGCTGTTAGTTTGGGTTCATGTAGTCGCCAGAAGACTTGGTTATAATTGTTTAGCGTTTATCGGGTTTAAAAGTTTTAAAAGATCCGCCGTTTGGTGCTTGAGGCGTCTTGCGACTCCAATGTTGCGTCACGTCGTTTTTGTGAATTAAGTGCTTGCATGTTAATTGCCTACTTGTTTCCCTCCTTATTTGGGCGGTCAGGACCCTCGGTCCCATCTCGGCCTGGCCGGGTCGTCCTGATTGGTATCGAGCTCGTTAGTATAAGCCGGGGATAGGTTCCATGGCCTAGTTGGGTTAATTCTTGTGTGAATCATGGCGTTGAGTGTTCTCTCTTTGTGCCTTATTGGCAAATTCTTGTTAATGAATAGGACTTAGAATCCTAAGTTCATTGTAATCTAGATTCTCGTGAATACGATGTTCGTGTTAGAGGAATATTACCTTTCACCCGTTTTACTTTCAAGGCGCAGTTATACCAAGAGTGTGTGTTGCTGCTTTGTAGAGCTATTGTTTCTTGTCCGTTGTGAGTGATCTTATAAGCTCAGGTTGTTGATTCAGCGTAATCATCGTGGTGTCGGTAGAGCCTTTGAACATGTTACATCTTCTTGAGCGGCGTGGCTAAGCCTCCCGTAGTACCTAGTGTATTCCTTGATTCCTACATAAATATATATATCTTCTGTAGTGCCTAATCGTGAGTACTTGGACTGTATAGTGTCAGGAATTAGAGGACTCTTTCCTGTTTCAGATTATTGAGATTTAAGGGATACCCTTATGCTCAAGGTATCGTTGTGGTTTCAAGTTGAGACTGGGTGAGTACCCGATAGGTGATCGCACGACCGATGATTGGTTAATCGTTAGCTCGTTTACGTCTTGACCCAAAGTGATTTGAGGTTTTCTAGCTAATAACTATTTGCTAGCCAAGGACTATTAAGTTATTGTCTTGTACCGTTATTCGACTAATGCATTAGTAGAGTATTAGCATATTGTAAAAGGATTTATCCATCATTAGTGAATCGTTAAGGGTATGAATGTTCCATACATGGTATACTTGCATGGTAGACTAAAATACTATGTACATGATATTGATTTCCATGCCTAAGTGTAATTATATTATATGTGCATGAGACCTTCATAAAGGATGCTCTTATGTGAATTGTAACTCCTCCGCATCTAAGCGACGGAGCTTTAAGCTGAAGTCACTTGAGAGGGCCCACGACTTGATTATCAAGAGGTATTCGTCGTAGAACTAGAATGGTATAATATGATATAGGAATTGACTGAACCCATGACCAACTGGAATGAAATTGAAAGTGTCATCTTGTTTTACTTGTGCAAATATGTGCAACGTGTATATTGAAATCATGCTATGAATAAATTGAACCTGTTTCATGATCGAATGAATTGCCTGGTATTGAATGCCTTCTTTGAAAGAATATGTGGTCCATGATGATTGACTAACTTGATTTTATTGTTAGGGCGCTAGATCCTATAGATGCGTGTTGTGGCCGAATAATTTAGTTAGTGCAGAAAACTCTTTGTTGGAAAGTTGTTAGCTTGGTGCAACTATTGCACGTGCATTCGAGTCACCTGTTTAGTTGATAAAGAAGAATTTTCACCTCATTGTCCACGTTTGTTGGAACCTAGTAAACCTCGATAATGTCCTTGAACCCTGTCAAGAGTCAAGATGACTCGACTTTGAAATCGATGGGAGATGATATTTAAGCATTTCTTTCACATGCCTCCAGATTCTGGTCGTTTCTCCATGACCCGTATTTTTGTATACAACTTCTCTACCTTTATTGAGCTCGTTAGTAACTATTCGACTCACACCACCTGCTTGTTTGCAAATGCTTGTCCTCTTCTTGCCTTGTCCTTGTAGCACGACTTTGGGACTACATTGCTTCCCGACCGAGAATTAGAGTTTTGCGTTGAACTATTGCCGGGGACCAAACTTATATCTAGAACACCTTCTGAGAATAACTCCGGCGGAGTTGTGAGAATTGAAAGAGTAGTTGCAAGAACCTCCAAGATAGAGAGTTCATTTAACCAGGGTGTCCCAGGGGTGCACCGGTATTGTTTGTGAAAGGAATGTGGTAGTTTACGACTTTGCATAGACTATCGACAGTTGAACCAGAATACTATCAAGAATATGTATCCCTTGCCACGCATTGATGACCTCTTTGATCCACTTCGGGGTTCAGTTGTTTATTCCAAGCTCGACTTGAGGAGAGTTATTATTAGTTGAGAATTTGAAAGAAGGATGTTCATAGGCCACCCGTGCGGTGCGGCCACTTGAGTTGTTATGATACCGTTGGGTTGACCAACGCACTGCGGTTTTTCATGGACTTGATGAATAGGGTTTTCATGAATATCTCGATAGCTTGTGGTTGTGTTTATTATTGATATCCTCGGGTACTCCAAGTCACGAGAGGAGGTTGACTACGGCTCCTATCCTAGCATTGCCTAGTGTTTCGAAGAACCTTGTGATTTTATCGATGCCTCGTTAGAAGGCTTGGGTTGCGTGCTTGTGCCATGGATTCTCATTTGCCATTAGCTGAATTTGCTTATTATAACAGTTACCAGTCTAGTATTGAAATGACGCCATATGAGGCTTATTAGAGATAGATTGCTTGCAGTCCAGAGTAGACAGAAGAGCTACGCGGACAACCGGAGACGCGACTTAGAAATTCAGGTTGGCGACTCGGTATTCTTGAAGGTATCGCCTCGCCGCGGTACTAAGCGATTGGGAAGAAATGTAAACTTTCACCTAGATTCATTGGCCCATTCGAGATCCTAGAAAGGATTGGAGCTTTGTCGTATCGGTTAGCATTGCCGCCTTCGTTATCGAATGTTCACGATGTATTCCATGTCTCGATGCTACGCGAGTATTTGATAGAGGAATCGCATGTCCTTGTTTACGATGAGATTTCATTCGAACCCGATCTTTCTTGTGATGAAGGACCAGTGAGGATTCTTGTTACTAAGGAGCAAACATTGAGAACGAAGCGAATTCCGTTAGTAAGTCTTGTGGAAGAATCATGATATTGAGGAAGCCACGTGGGAGACCGAGCTTGATATGCGAGAGAAATACCCCTTTCCTACTCGCCGACTCCGGTAGAATTTAGGGACTAAATTCCTTTAAGTGGGGAGGATGTGAGAACAAACCCATTACTTGTTTATTGCCTTAACATGCTTGTATTATGCCTTAACATGATTAGATATCTCTTTTTGTCCATGTCAGCTCGTATTATTGTTATTGCGTTCATGTCCTGCATTCCTTATGCTTAGCATACTGCTTCCCGTTATGCCTCGTGTGTTGCCTTGCTGGTTTGCACT
>JABEVN020000867.1:0-27688 GCA_013146195.2 Codonopsis lanceolata | reverse complement strand
TCGATATAGCTTCGTTGGGGGAGGTTTCAATAAAGACGGCCAAGCGGCAAGGCTTAACTTGGTGTATCACGGTGGGTCTTGGAAGCACGGTAAGCCCCGGATGGAAATGTTGGCTTGAGTTTTTCTTCATCGAGCTAATAAGCAATCTTCCACCGTTTAGCCCGATTATACATTATTGATCCTTTCGAGTGGTCACCTCTTTCGGGGTTTGGTAGGCTCGGCGGTCGGGTAAGGTGGCTAACATCTCCATGACAGTGGCTTTTTCAATGTTCTGAGGGTTTTGGCTACCAAGGATGGTGTCCCAAGAGAGCATATTACGACTAAGCTCTTTTATGGATAAGGGTGGAGGAATAGGAATGAGGATATATGGAAGTGGGTGTTTATTTATTTCAAACTTAGGCGCGAGAAGGGTTTTCATCAGCCTCGATCATATTGATTTGAAGCGGGGGTTATTGACTACATTTGGTGGAGGTTTTCAATAACATTATTATCTATTAGGTCTGGATAGCATTTTTTGAGGGTGTAACATTTGTCGGTGAGGTGACCATTGGGGCGATGATATTCAGCGATCTTGCGTAGTTCCAAGTCTGGCCGGGGGTCGAGTGGCTTATAATTTTCCAATGGCTTCAACTCCTTGTGCCATTAGCCCTGCGGTATCACGCAGGCGGGAGCTTGCGGTTCATCAAAATATGCCCGCTTTCCTGTTCGATTCTGAGAAGTTTGCGGGCCATTATTTGCTCCATTGTATTGTGAAGCTGTTCGACCCATAATACCATGGAACAGCTATAATTTTGGGTAGAAAATGGGGTTGAGGCATTCCACTACCATATTGCTATTTGGAGCCGATGCGGTTGTCTTCCCTTTAGATGTTAACGGAAAGAACTAGAAGTCGTATTGGTTTTTAGTTGGCCGGTCCGTATATCATCATCAATACGAGGCTCCTATTTCCACTATTTCTTTGAAATTGGTATAAAGAGGGGAAGGTACACTATGTTCGTAAATGGGTTGGAGGTTTTGATGAACATCGGCATGACTTCGGCCTACGGATCGGGTCTGTCAGGTGCGTGCCCCTTTCTTTTCCACTGACCGCAACCTAAAACTTCGGCATGTTTCTTTTTCCCGCTTGGGTGCACGACTCAAGGTCCCTTCTATTTTCGGGACCGGTATTGTCTTTATATCTTTCGAGGAATGCTTCGCTATCCTATCTGGTCCCGGTATTCATGGTGCTGCTATCGGACAACATTAACCATTGCTTGGCGGCTCTACCGAGGTGAGGTGAAAATTGGAAGCCATAGCTTCAAAGCTCCCCTAGCTCAGTACTCGCATCTTGGGAGGAATAAGATCTTAGATGGGATATGGGGCATCCAAAGGTCTAGCCAAACTTTCTATGTAGGACATTTTGAACTTTGAGGGAAGTATTGCGATGGTTGCAATGTTAGGGCCGAGTAGAAAATTCCCTTTATTGAGGGAGCTTAAGCATCATGGCTTTCATATTTTCCATGTGGCCTCCATTTTGGTGGTTGGGGGAGTTGGTTTTTGGTATATCTTGGGCCGGATTGGGAAGGCCGGGTTATTTTCTCGGTTGAAGGTAGGGATTTTGGTGGTGGATTTTGGTAATATATGGATTCTGGGTTAATGGAATTTGGGCATTATAAGGATTCTGGGCTGGATATGGGTATTGGGTTGGATAAAGGTCTTGGGTTATTGGGTTTTGGATAATATAGGGATTTTGGATTGGTGGGTTTTGGGTAGTATATGGATTCTGGGTTGGTGGGTTTTGGGTAGTATATGGGTTCTGGATTGGTGGGTTATCGGTAGTGTATGGGTTCTGGATTGGTGGGTTATTGGTAGCTTCACCGGCGACCGTGATCATTAGGAGGTAAATATGTGGTAACTTGGCACTGGTGGGTTAAAGCTTTTGGGTCCATGTGTGGGCTATTTAGGAGTGGGTTAGTCACGTGAGAAAAGGGAGGTCATTTGGGTTGGGTGTTTGGGAGAATATATGGTGGATAAGGCGAATAAGGGTAGATATTTGGGTAATAGGGACTTGGTGGAGGATTGGGATTTGGGATAGTGGTAGTATTTGGTGGGTTGGTGTTTGGCTGAGGGATTGGGTTTGGAGGCACCTGAGATGTGGATGCTTCTTGGGGAATAGTAGGGGAAGAATTCACCTCACCACTGGATTTTAGACTCGTATGATTAGCCATCGGCTCATTATTCGATCGACTGCCACCACCCAAATTCCGATCCCAGCCCTTCATTCTGCAGATTAAGGAGTCGAAAGCATATCCCTGAGCCCCGAACGCACTCCATAGCCGATCGCTCACTTTTACGCCATCTTTCTGGATGCACTGCCGAATCGATTCTCGCCCGGTTTGATCTCGAACCGATACCTTCGATCGATTGACGACTATCTTCCCGAATCAACCAACAAGACTGTCTCGCCTTTCCAAATTGGCCAGTCTCTCGAGGAAAATAGGGGTTTGGTAGGTATCAGAAGGCTGGCTGAAGGCTATCTGGGCTTGGGGTACAACGTGCCTTTTTATTAATATTTTATTATTATTATTTTCATGTTCCCTACAATTGACCGGATAAACACTGCTTTTATTTGCAGCAGCCTCTCAGACTTTTCGGAATAGTGGATTCTTTCTCGAGTATAGACCAACGTATTCCACCTACCTTCGACTCCCAGATCGGATCGTCCTGCAAAGCGGTCTATACTTTCTAGGATCCACCATCCGAAATGGTCTAGGTCGAAAGCATCCGAGAATTATAAATCAGCCCTGTTTATTGTTTATTGTCTATTTTTTTTTGTGCGCACTTACTATGTTTTTTTCGAACTTACATTTTTTTTTAACATATATATTTATATATTTTTTTTCTCGATTTTTTTTGACAGGGCTAACCCACAATTCAAAAATGCAAAAACCCGGTCCGCTGCAGTGTCCCGAAAAACTATATGCATTCTAACGTTGGCTTATGCAGGGTAGGCCATGGTGTAGGTAAAGCCGAATATATTTACATGCGGCACGCAAAGCAGTGGTATCTAGAAAGGAGTAAAAAATCTTTATTTAATTTACGATATGTAACAGTAAAAATAAAAAGCAGATTATGACCTGTCTTCTTTGTTTGTGTGGATTTTCTCGGCTTTTTTAGTTTGAGCGTAAGCAAGCAAGCACACCATTTTAAGAAATTGAAAGAAAAGCGGGGAAACTATCTATCCCTATTAATTACAAATTTTGGTCCTATGCCCCCAAAATAAAATGACAAAGCATAAATGCAGATATATGCGAATATACATTAATAAAGTGAAAAGAAAAAATGCTGAAAAGAAATAAATGAAAGAAAATAGAGTTGGAAGTAAAGCCCAGCTCTTTTGTTGTCTTTGCCGCCTGAATTTATTGTAATATATGGTAGATGTATATTTTCTTTTTTGATTTTTCGAATTTTTTTTCTTCATATTTATATATATATTTTTTGATTTTTTTATATACTCTTTAAACATGTTCGTAATGTATCTGAAGCGAGGCTAGCCGCCGATGGAGGATCATATCCACAAATATAGCCACGGCCGTAATGGGAACACTTTATTGAAATGCGAAATTAATATAACGAGCATCACCGCAGCTAGAAACAAAGAAAACAAAAAAGGTTTTATTTTATGAGTCTAGCCCTCCATTTTATTTAAAATAAAACAACTCCCCAGTGAGTCGCCACCGTGAGGTTCCCGGTGCGACTCGCGCGCCGTTGGTTAGGGGTGCGCTGCTGCACGTGCGGATGCGCGGACACCACCGCTTCCTCGTTCCATCCTCCCTTGTTTAGGGGAAGACGAAATCCAAAGTGCGAGAGGAGTGCTGCCTATATTAGCACGTTGGAATGTGCCTCGGTTGCCTTGAGTGGATTTTGTATCCAAAATGGGAACTAAAGGTTTCCTCATGTCAGGTTATCCCTTATTTCGGGGATAACAGGATATGTGAATGCATTACCTTTCCATTCTCATTCTCCCCTTTTATCTTTCAGGGGAAAATAAAGAAGTGCAAGAAAAGATATTGCGACGCCCCCACATATGGATTTATTAAAATAGCCTTATGGCCCAATCAGATCGCTATGGGAGCTATAGGTTTCCCGCATCAAGTTATCCCTTGTTTAGGGGATACCAGGATATGAGAATACATCACCCCTCCATTTCCAGTGATCTCCCTTTTTAGGGAGAACAGAAAGTGCAAAGAGGGAATGTTGCGAGGCCCCACTGGATTTGAAAGTTTTAGAGTCGCCACCTTTATTTTAAGGCAAAAATAAAGGAAAACCAGAAAAGAAAACCAGAGATTTTAGAAAGCGGGTTCGGGGGCTAAGTTACGAGTTGGGAAGGTGCTAGGCACCCAACTCGCCCTTTCGGTCTCAAAACGTTATTGTAATAAGATTTATCCTCGGGGAGACGAGGACCTTCAAGAAAATCGAGCCATAAGGCCATAATAAGATTTATCCTTAGGGAGACGAGGACCTTCAAGAAAGCGAGCCATAAGGCCATAAACCGCAAGGCACTGTAAGCAAGTGACCTCGAACCGCAAGGTACTGAGAGAGGCAATAGAAGCATGTTTTTATGTTTATGCAATGATGAATGGAAGATGCATGTATTCAGTAACTTGTAAATATGTATGGAATGCTCATGTGGATGTAATAGGTATTTAGAGGCATTAGAGCCTGGCCTCTCCTCGGTTTGGTGAGGAGGATATGTATGAGGCACTAGGAGCTTGGCCTCTCCTCGGCGTCCCGAGGAGGCAAATAGGTATGAGTCATTAGAGTCTGGCCTCTCCTTGGCTTGACGAGGAGGATAGGTATGAGGCATTAGAGCCTGGCCTCTCCTTGGCAAACGAGGATGCCAATAGGTCTCACCTCGGCAAGCAAGGAGGAAAATAGGTATGAGGCGCTAGGAGCACAGTGTCGCCCTGGCAGCGAGGAGGCCAATAGGTCTCACCTCGGCAAGCAAGGAGGAAAATAGGTATGAGGCATTAGAGACCCCAAATAAAGTGACCTTGAACCACAAGGTACCAAGAGAAATGTTTGTGTCGACCTGGAGTGAGATATATAGCTCATGTCGAGCGTAGCCGCAAATGGTGACGAAAGCATGATGGACGCTAGTGGAGCGTAACGTGCTAAACACTCGTAGAAGCTCGTGTCGAGTGTAACTGTGATGCCGAGCTGGAGCACAATATGAAGATCATGCCGAGTGTAAACTGGAGCAGGGAGCATAAGCGTAGGTAGGTGCGGTGTACAACTCAACCGCGAGTAGACTTCGAGCGGGAGCACAAGGTAGAGCTCAGCCCTGAGTAAACTCGAGTGGGGAGCATAATGTAAAGCTCGACGTGCACATGTATGAAATATAATCCGCGGCTCGGGCATAAGCGCCGGCGTAGTGTGCTCGGGCGAGAAATAATAATCGAGGCTCGAGCTTTAGCACGAGCATAATCTAAAGCTCGAGCATTGTCGCGAGTGTGGCGTGCATGGGCACGTGAATAATAGTCTGAGGCTCGGGCTTTAGCACGAGCATAATCTGAAGCTCGAGCTTTGTTGCGAGCGTGGCGTGCACGGGCACGTGAATAATAATAGTATGAAGCTCGGCAGTAGGGGTGGCAAAAATTTATCCAACCCAATGGATTATCTATTATATCCATTATAAAAGACTTATTGGTTATTATCCATTAACACCCATTAACAAAATGGATAATTATGGATAATTAACCGGTTATCCATCGGATTTATCCACTAATGTCACCACCGTCAACAGTCTCCACCCACCGCCGTCATTTCCCACCTCCGGCTACCGCCTACCACCGCCGGCAACAACCACCGCCCGCCTCCAACTGCCACCGCCTCCACCCACCGCTGGCCACCGCCTCCAACCGCCACCAGCCACCGTCAACCCTTTACTTAAAAATAATAATAATCAAATGCATAGCTTACCATTAGTGAGATTCGAACCTGAATCAAATTGCCTTACAACAAAGCTTATTACCACTAAACTAGACCACTTTTTCATATATATTTGAAAGTTAATATAAATATAAACAAGTAATCATAAAAATCATTGATTATTATGAACGTATTTGTTATTTGTTTTGGATTAAGAATATTTGTTTGTTATTTATAATTTATAATTTATAATTATAATTAATATAAATTTTTAATTTTTTAATAAAGTATTTGACTTTTTTATGTTTTCTTACTTTTACATAATCATTTATTAGTGTCAAATCAATAAACACGTATATTTTCTATCTCACAACTATGAAAACTATTATAAAATTTTGACAACTTTATATATATAAGGTGATAAAAATAGTGTCGCGTTGCAAATATCACTTTTTATTTGATGTGTAAAAAAAGGAAAGAAAAGATAAATATCAAAATTAAGAAAATATCTTGGTTATTGTTGAACGTGGGGCCCGTTAATTTTTTATTAAATGTGAAAAATTGGTGAAAATATTATGATTTATGAATATTAAGTTATTAACTTATCATTGTGTGTATGTGTGTGTTTTTGTCATGTGTGTGTGTTTTTTGGCATGTGTGTGTGTTTGAGTGAGTTTGTGTGTGTATGTTATGCTTAGTGAATCATAATATAAGTAGGCAAGTAATACTCAAAATAATAAATGATATTCCTTATTGGATATTATCTGGATAATACCCATTTATTAATGGATAATATTGGATATTATCCAATAACACCCATTAAGGTTAATGGGTGTTATTGGATAATATCCAAAACTACCCATTAACCTTAATGGGTGTTATTGGATAATATCCAAATGCCGGTAACACCCAATTGCCACCCTACTCGGCGTGAGCATAATCGAGGCTCGAGCTGCAGCGGCGTGGCGTCCCATGGGCACGTGAATAATAATAATATGAAGCTTCGGCGTGCAGAATAATCCAGGCTCGAGCTCGCGCGGCGTGGCGTCTTGCACGTGAATAATAATAGTATAAGCTCGGCTTAAGCATAATCCCGAGGCTCGAGCTGCAGCGCGGCGTGGCGTGTATGGGCACGTGAATAATAATAGTATGAAGCTTCGGCCTTGGCATATCGAGCTCGAGCTGCAGCGCGGCGTGGCGTCTGCGCAGCGTGAATAATAATATATGGCTTCGGCGGCATAATAACTCGAGCTCGAATGCGGCGTGGCGTGCACGGGCACGTGAATAATAATAGTATGAAGCTCGGCAGCACGAGCATAATCTGAGGCTCGAGCTCTGGCGCGAGCGTGGCATGCACGGACACGTGAATAATAATAATATGAAGCTCGGCAGGGCGAGCATAATCTGAGGCTCGAGCTCGTGGGTCCCTGCCATATAAACAAATATGCTGTAGGATCTCTCATTAGTGGTAGTGATAGCCCCCCACTTCTTAAGCGTAAAAGCGTATATGTAGATCGAGAAGCAATAAAGATCTGTGTTTCCTTCATGCCTCAGTACCAGCCCCCCAGTTAATGATTGTTATTAACCGCGAGTAGTAAAAATGTGGGAGCATGGCCTAAAATGTGATCTCGGTGAGGCGAGGTAGGCATGTAACCTTGTAAATAATCGTGTAATAGTTTGTAGAGGAACAACTTGTGTTATTGATCGTGGTTGCCGAGGCTATGCCCATTTGTATTTTGTACCTGAAAGTTTTAGGAGCATCTTTGTATAGACAAAAATCACGTTTTCGTCATACAATGTTTGTCATAGTCCAAGCATATTGATCATACAAGATGAGTTTATTTGAATATGTACCTATTATGCGAGAATAGGAAACAATTATTGCGGCGACACGTCGCGCTATTAAAAGATACGATGAATTTTTAAGATGTAAGTATTTGAGTGTGAAGCATGAGAGAATACATGTGTCGTGCTAATATATGATAGGTAGATTGAGCATGTCATCGTATTATATCGTCAAATAGTTGCGTTCATAATCTTAACTCTGCTCATAATTTTATCTCGGCACATAATTTTAAATCATTAAGCTCGGCACAATCAATTTCAATTTGAATGTAGTTTCTCATAAGTAGGGAGCTTGAATCATATTTAATTGCACATATCAATTTCAATTTGAATGTTATGACAAAAATAAATAATATAATATCATCGAGTTGAGGGGGAGGAATCATATTTAATTGGCTAACGACAAAAAATAAATAATATAATATTCGAGTTGACAGGGCTAACGAGCTCGTGTACATTTCATCAAAATAATGTATTTAAATTTGTAAGAAAATATTTCTGCTTGCTACGGGGAGCGCTAAAGCATGCTATCATAGTTGCGTACAATAAATCATACCCGACGAGGTAATATATATTTCATCTAATCGATTAAGTTATGTTATTGCTGAGCATATAATTTTCGCTCGTCAAACAATTTTAGCTCGGCAAATAATTTCAGCTCGACACATAATTTCAGTTCGTCAAATAATTTCAGCTCGACAAATAATTTCAGCTCGGCACATAATTTCAGTTCGGCAAATAATTTCAGTTCGTCAAATAATTTTGTACAATGAATCGAACTCGTCATGATAATTTATATCACGTCCAATGTATATTCACGTCGTTGATTAATTATGAGCGGTATCTAGCGGTAGTGTTTCCATAATTTATGCGAATGTAACGTAAATATATAATCATGTGTACCCAAATATATTTATGTAATTTTATTTGAAATCAGAATCATGTGACTTACTTTTAATAATGATGGTCATTATATTATAATTTGTTTGACACACAATTAAATGACAAAACAATATTAAATGTCAAGTGATAGTGGAGGCATCATTAGGAAATATTTTAATTCATAATCTATAATCTGTGCAATGTACATGCACACAAAAAGTAGTAATTTTCAATTGCAATGTGACTTTGTGCTTTAATAATAATTACGTATTGTTATGGAATATTATAACTCACAATGGACCACACAATAAACAATTATAAATGGTAGTCAACAATTGAACTAATATCAAGGTGGCAGGAAAGAAAACCAATTAGATATTTTGATAGAGGAGGAATAATAGCACCTGACAGACAGAGAGCAGTTCGTCGAAGACCCACAAACACGCTAAGTCTGAGTGATCGGAAGGGGGCCGGCGAGTGGATGGACGATGAAGCTTTCAGCCGCTTTTGGCAGTGCGCGGAGGAGCATGGTTGCTCCGTTTACGATGATTTTGGCGGCGTTGAACTCTCCTGGTCTGTGCGTACCTAAGGGTGTTTTCCGTTTCGTGTTTCGATTCCTGCAGTGCACCAGGAAGGCTTCCGATCAAAACTGTCGACGCGTGATAAACGGTGGAATATTCAGCCGCTTCTAGTAACGCGTGGGAGAGCATGATAGGTCTGTTGGACTTGATTTTTGCGGCAGTAAACACCTCTTCAAGACCCAGCTGTTGGTGGTGTATATGTCTTCCTGTTTCGACTGGAAACGGGAAGATCTACTCGGCCAAAGGGTCTCTGGCGCATAACCGTGGTGTACCGCCTTCAATAGTTTCAGGAGGCGAGTATGTGAGTGCGTAGATTATAGAAGGTCCTTTTGGCGAGATTTTTGCGATGCCGACTTCGTCTTTGCAGGGCGTGCTCTTAGTGTTTTATTTTGTTGCACAGTTTCTAATCGTCTTTGATGACGTTGTTGTTTTCTTTGTGGCTTGAGTTCCGGCACCCTTTTGACTGAGCTCCATCGTGAGTGACGGAGTGGGTGAGTAGAGAAAAATAACATGAAGTCGTTTCCCGGCAACGGAACCAAACTGATCACCCCAAAAATGTGGTGACCTTGTCGTGTGGTGTCCGGAGTGCCGAAAGTGACGTTATGTCGGGGTCGCCGGAGTCGTGGTTCGACGGTGGTTGTCGCGGTAAGATATCTGGCTTGTGATGTCTGCAAAATAAAGCACTGTGAGTGGGTGGGGGTGTACCCCAAAACCCTCCGGTGTGATAATCAGCATATGTTGTATATCATAGATAATAAATAAAATGGAGTGTATGTATCTTAATTTGTAACCGTGAGGGAGAGGGAGAGCTGCTCCTGCTCTCTGCTAGGAAAGTTGTCACCGACCTTTCAAGGAGGAAGTTTCCTCCTATTTATAATAAAAGCTATCTTAAAATCTTGGGCTTCCTTCGCCTAATTGGGCTTGGGCCCTTCTTTGGGTACGGGCTTGGACCTCTTTTTGGGTATGGACTTGGCCCATTATTCTAAGTATGTTTTTTGGGGTATTCTTTTTGGCTATCTGTTTGGGCCCTATATTTTGGTGCACTTCAGTAAGTATATTATAATTGTTGTTGTAAGTATATTAACGTGTTGTATTAAGCATTACCCTTAGGTAACTGCCATGTAAATACCTAGTCTTCCCCAAGCTAAGTCCTAGCGTACGGGAACAGACCAAGCTCTAGTATATAGCCCAATTGTGGTGGGGGGGGGGAGATTGAGTGCTTTATCGCCACAGCCTGCACCCTGGCTCTATTAGTCTATTGATAGTCTCCATGAGCAAGCTGGCCCGAAGGTCAAAACACTTCGTTAGGAAGACTTCTTGGCCGAAGCTATGAGATCGAGTTGGCCCTGGATCTCCTAATGTTAGGGTTCAAAGGAATTAAGTCTATGCATGAGGTAAGGGGCAACAACTTACCACTAGCATTTTCATTAGGGTACTATAAAGTGATCTAATTCTACTCTAAGTGCAACGGAAATCCTAGGTTCCCTGAACCCCGAAGAGGCCGAGCCAATTTTTGGGAACCTCAAGGTTATTGGTTTGGCAACTGAAGTGAAGGAGAAAGTCTTACCCATTATACATGTGCGATACCGCACACGTGTGACCTGATTACCAAGAGGGAAAGAGCTGATTGTGGTCCCCTTGGGCACTCTTGGAATATTCCTTGTGTCATGCCACACTCATTATAAATAGAGGTCATAAACCTCATTTTACAGTTTTTCATTAATCGATAATCCAAACCGAGCACTCTCTCTATTATCAGCCTTTGCCCTCTTTCTCTTGACCTAATCAGTCTTGACTTCCACGCCGATCTTTACTTTTTGAGGTTCTTTGATTAAGACGTGTCACGCCTAGCACATTCACCCTGCACTAGGGATGTAAACGAATCGAATCAAATGAAATATCACAATATTTGATTCGTAGTCGTGAAATTATTCGAATATTTGTATTTGTATTCGTTTGTCGTTCGAATATTAAAATTGATTCATATTCGATTCGAAATTGATATTCAAATTATTCGAGTATTTGATTCAAAATTTTATTTCTGACTTTTTTTTTTACAAAATTTGTTTATCAAACAATGATTCGAGTATTCGATTCAATACTATTTGAATTTTCGATTCGAGTATTCGAATTTTCAATAATTAAGCAATTGAACTAAAAAAATTTAGGCAAACAATTCATAAAATGGAACTACTTCAGCAATTGATTCTGATAGAGAGAACAATGCACATTCTTGTTTTGGCATCAATAAGAATTGAAACTTGGAAGCAGCCTAATTGGAAGCAGCCTAACGTAATATTGCAATGTCATTGTACTTAAAACTTCCATAAAACTTCCATAAAACTTCCATTGTACATAATTCTTGCATGATTACATGATTCTTGCATCCATACATCCATAAATCTTCCATTCTAATTCTTGGAATTACATAATTCCAGTATTCATACATCAATATAACTTCCATTGTACTGAATCTTTTTTTTTTTTTTTTAACAAACAACTAACAATAACTAACAAGGATAAAAATGAAGATATTGTTATGTAATAAATGAACATAGCTAGCATGGCTACATAGCTAGCATAGGTAGGATGGCTTGGTTTGTCAACATTGGCAGACGAATTGACAGACATCTTCGTTCATTGCTCGGTTATAAACACCGAGCAATGTAAGGTTATTGTACAGACGAATCCTACTCTGAATAAATCTCTCTCTCTATCTCTCTATCTCTCTCATACACTCATTGTTCTAATTTGTGGTTACTTTATAACACGTTATCAGCACGATTGTTCAACTGTTAACAATCCCAAACGGTAAAATTTTCTACCGATATATTCTTTATTTTAAGTCTCTGGTTTATTTCAATATATATTGTATATCATCATTATTAAGAAAAGGTTGGCTGAGCCACCGTAGATAATATATGGTGAGATGGCAAAATAATAATTTATTATTTAACGCATAATATATATGTTCGTTGATGCTTGTGCGGAAATAACCCCAAGCTATAAACTGAATATTTAAATATATACATATATTTCAATTCTATATATGAATAACTTTATATACATATATATTTATTACTGACTTACAAACACCCACAGAAAGACTTGCTGAGTAGCGTGGCGTGGATATATATGTATGCTATATAATAGCTGTATAAAGTTGACTGGTAAAATATTCATGCAGAATTATTTTATTTATTGCTCCTAATAAGATTTATATTTATTCATAATATAAATGCAATTCTATTAAATCATAATTTTTACATTTTTACCCCTCTCCTCTAATGGCTAGTTAACGACTAGTTTACTGATTTCATCTCTCTCCTCCAACGGTAATAAACGGCTAGTTAACAGTCATAAACGGTCATTTTTTTTCTCCATATATACCGCAACATCTTAATAGATTACTCACATTTTTACTACCTCCTAACAAACTCTCAATATTATATCTTCTTCTACAAAATGTTTCCTCCAATGTTGATGATTATTATCATATTTGTTATTGCGTGAACCGCATTGGTTTTTGTTGCTGAATTCCCTCCAAACGATTTTCAGATTTTTATTACCTATCTTTGTATCATGTATGTCCTATTAGCAGTTACAATAACTTTCAACATACATTTTAACATGTACTGATTATCATATGAATAAAATTTCCATGTCGTCATTTTATTAATATATATGTTTCATTTTTATATTTTTTCTTCACAAATGACAAACATCGCTAAGCTTGAATTTGAAAGGCTGGACATAACTAGGAAAAATTATATGTCTTGGAAAATAGATGCCGAAACCTACCTGGCCGCCAAAAGCCTCGAAAATACTATCCAACAAAGTAATAATGAATGGATAAGTAATCAACATCGGGCTCAAGCCATGATTTTCCTACGACACCACGTCCACGAAGACCTAAAGATGAAGTATCTCACGGTCAATGATCCACTCGTCTTTTGGGAAAGTTTGAACCAAAGATATGACCATTTGAAAACGGTCATTCTCCCAAAAACACACTATGATTGAATTCATATCCGTCTACAAGATTTTAAAACCATCAATGAATATAGTTCAATGATGTATAAAATAACCTCACAGTTGAAATTATGTGGGGAAACCATCACTGAATATGATATGTTGGAGAAGACTTTCTCCACATTTCATGCCTCGAATATGCTCATGCAGCAGCAATATCGAGAAAAGGGTTTTAAAAGGTACTATGAATCGATCTCTTGCCTCTTTGTAACTGAACAAAATAATGAGATTCTAATGAAAAATCATGAATCTCGACCAACTGGTTCAGTCTCATTCCCTGAAGTGAATGAGACTATGTATGATGGAAGGCAAGGGCGTGGGCGTGGGCGTGGTAGTGGTCGTGGTCGTGGTCGTGGACGCGGTCGTGGTCGAGGCCAAGGAAATCATGAACAATAAATTCATATAGGAATGAAGCTATAGTTCGAGTTTGAGATAAAAGCTGTGGAAAAAGAAACATGTTGTTATGTAGGAACATTATCTGTTTTTCCTATGTATACTAGCATGCTTACAATAAAGTTTATATATGTATTTTGCATTCAATGTGTTATCATATTTATTTATCTTGTTTTTCTTTCTCTCATATTGAAATAGATCACGAATATGTTTGAATCCAAAATCCAAGGAGGAGATTTATGTCTTGCAGACAGCGCTACTATGCATACCATACTTAAAAATAAGAAATATTTTTCTTATCTCAAAATTCACAATGCTAATGTCAACACTATATCTAGTAATGCCAAAATAATTGAAGGATTTGGCAAAACAATTTTCCTAATGCCTAGAGGCACGAAATTCATGATAAATAATGCATTGTTCTCTGCTAAGTCTCAAAGAAACTTGTTAAGTTTCAAAGACATTCGTCTGAATGGATATCATATTGAGACTATGAATAAGGAGAATGATGAATATCTTTGCATTACCTCAAACACTTCCAGAAGCAAGTGTATATTGGAAAAATTGTCATCTCTATCATCTGGATTGTATAGTACAATCATAAGAATATTTGAATCATATTTTACAGTAAACCTGAAGTTTACTGAAACATTTAAAGCTTGACATGATAAATTGGGGCATCCAGGATCAATAATGATGCGTAGAATTTTTGAGAATTCTAGTGGTCATCTATTGAAAAACCAGAAGATTTTTCAATCTAATAAACTCCATTGTAATGCTTGTTCTCAAGGAAATTTGATAATTAGACCATCACCAACTAAAGTTGGATATGAATCACCATCATTTTTGGAACGAATTCAGGGTGATATATGTGGACATATCCATCCACCAAGTAGACCATTCCAATACTTTATGATATTAATTGATGCTTCTAGCAAATGGTCGCACGTATGTCTATTATCAACTCGCAATACGGCATTTGCCAAGTTCCTTGCACAAATAATCAAACTGAGAGCACAATTCCCAAATTATATGATCAAGAAAGTTAGACTTGATAATGCTAGTGAATTTACATCTCAAGCATTCAATGATTATTGTATGGCAATAGGGATTGATGTTGAACATCCAGTAGCCCATGTTCATACACAAAATGGTTTGGCTGAATCGTTGATCAAACGTATTCAACTCATTGCAGACCATTAATGATGAAACAAAGCTCCTCACTTACGTATGGGGTCATGCTATTTTACATGCGGCGGATTCGCCTCGGGCCAAGTGCATATCACAAGTACTCCCAATACGGTTGGCATTCGGCGAGCCGAATCTATCCCATCTAAGAGTTTTTGGTTGTGCGGTATATGTACCAATTGCTCCACCACAACGCACAAAGATGAGACCACAAAGGAGATTGGGAGTATATGTTGGGTATGAATCCCCTTCTATAATAAAATATCTTGAACCAAAAACGGGTGACATTTTACGGCACGCTTTGCGATTGTCATTTTAATGAAGACAAGTTTCCACCTTTAGGTGAAGAGGGAAACAAGTGGGAAGAGAGATCAAATGGTGCACATCATCGTTATTGCACCTTGACCTCCCACAAAGCAACGTGAAGCTGGAAGTTCAAAAGATTATACATTTACAAAATGTAGCAAATCAATTGCCAGATGCATTTATAGATACAAAGAGAGTGAAAAAGTCACATATAACTGCTATAAATGCTCCTGCCCGAATTGAAATACCAAAAGGGCTACCAAATGATAAAATGACAAATGAATCTAAGACACGCCTGAAGCGTGGACGACCCATTGGTTCAAAGGATAAAAATCCTCGCAAAAAGAAAATGATTGAAAATCCCCAATCACATGAAAGTGTTCCAGAAGAAACACACGATCGTGAAATTGTTCTAGAAGAAACACACGATCATGCAAATCTAGTAAGCCCTGCAGGCAATGATAACCATGAGATTTCCATTAATTACATGTGTAATGGAAAAAATATGGAATCGAGATGAAATGAAGAATATTGATGATATATTCTCTTATTCGGTATCCCAAGAAATTAATGACGGGACTGATGATCCCGAACCAAAATCTGTATCTAAATGTCAAAAGATGCATAACAAGATCAAATGGATAGATGCCATGAAGGCTGAATTAAATTCGTTGAATAAACGAAAAGTATTTGGATCCACCGTTCTCACACCTGAAGCTGTGAAACCCATTGGATACAGATGGATTTTTGTTCGAAAGCGAAATGAGAAAAATGAGATTGTGACATACAAGGCTCGCCTTGTTGCACAAGGTTTTTCCTAAAGGTCTGGGATTGATTATGAAGAAACGTATTCTCCTGTAATGGATGCTATTACGTTCAGATATCTAATTAGTTTATCGATTTCGAAAAATCTAGATATGCATCTCATGGATGTTGTAACGACTTATTTATACGAGTCATTAGATGCCGATATCTATATGAGAATTCCTGATGGAATCAAGGTGCCTAGCACTGAGCTCAAAGCCCAAAGAATTATGTGCCATTAAACTACAGCGATCACTGTATGGATTGAAGCAATCTGGGCGCATGTGGTATAATTGCTTAAGTGAGCATTTGTTGAAAGACGGATATGTGAATGATCAATTATGTCCATGTGTCTTTATAAAGAATACGACAGTTGGATTTGCAATTATCGCTGTCTATGTAGATGATCTGAATATCATTGAAACACCCAAGGAAATCCAAGAAGCAGTTGATTACCTAAAGGGAGAATTTGAAATGAAAGATCTTGGACAGACCAAATACTGTCTTGGTTTACAAATAGAACACTTGCATAGTGGAAAATTTGTACACCAATAAAATTACACAAAAAGGGTTTTGAATCGCTTTTATATGGATAAGGCAAACCCTCTCACTAGCCCCATGATTAATAGATCACTGAATGTTGAAAAAGATCCATTTCGTCCTTGTAAAGAGAATGAAGAGATACTTGGTCCTGAAGTACCATACTTAAGTGCTATTGGAGCTCTCATGTACCTTGCTAATTGTACTAGACCGAATATAGCATTTGCTACAAATCTATTGGCAAGATATAGTTCATCTCCATCACGGAGACACTGAAATGGTATCAAACACATATTTCGTTATCTTCAAGGGACGATCGATTTGAGATTATTTTATCCCAAAAGATCAAAGGATGAACTGGTTGGCTTTACAGATGCGGGTTATTTGTCTGATCCTCATAAGGCCAGATCACAGACCGACTATGTCTTCACGATGGGTGGTACTGCAATTTCCTGGCATTCTCAAAAGCAAATGCTAGTTGCTACATCGTCAAATCATGCTGAGATGATCGCACTTCATGAAGCCAGTCGAGAGTGTGTATGGCTTCGATCTATGACTCAGCATATTCAAAATGTCGGTGACTACTGTCAACAAAGAGACCGACAAGATTATTTGAAGACAATGCCGCATGTGTCGCCCAAAGTAAAGAGGGATACATCAAAAGTGACAGGTCCAAATATATCCCCCCGAAGCTCTTTTTATACACTCAAGAACTTGAAAAGAAGAAAGAGGCCAGCATCCAATATGTTCGATCAAGGATAATGTTGCAGATTTATTTACGAAGGCACTTCCCTTTACAACCTTCAGAAAACATGTTCACAATATTGGGATGCGAAACCTACGAGATTTACAAATGTGATTTCTCTTGACCCTTGTCAGTTCAAGGGGGAGCATATATGGTTGTACTCTTTTTCCCTTTATTATGATTTTTTCTCACTGGGGTTTCCATGAAAAGGTTTTTAACGAGACAGTCTATGCACACAATTCAGATTTAAGTTGTGTACGTTTTTTCTTAAGTCTGATTTTTTCCCTACTGGGTTTTTCGACTTAAATGTTTTTAACGAGACACACTTAGTCAACTTACAATTCTATGTTCAAGGGGGAGTGTTATGTAATAAATGAACATAGCTAACATAGGTAGGATGACTACATAGCTAGCATAGGTAGGATGACTTGGTTTGTCAACATTGGCAGACAAATTGGCAGACATCTTCGTTCATTGCTCGGTTATAAATACCGATCAATGTAAGGTTATTGTACAGACGAATCCTACTCTGAATAAATCTCTCTCTCTCTTTTTCTCGTACACTCATTGTTTTAATATGTGTTTACTTTATTACGGATATCTCCAAAATCCTACAGTAAAAAATGAACACATATACAAGATGAAACTATAATCCATCAAACTATTCTTCTCCATTTAGTACACCAAACCCATAAAGCTGTAACCCTACAGTAAAAATTGAACAAAAATTGAACAAATCTAACTATTCTTCTCCATTGAGTACACCAAACCCCTTCGCAACCCACCACTCGCTCTTACCACTGTGATGAAGCCCAAATCAGAATTGAGGTGGGCTTTAGATGGGTTTGGAGAGAGACAACGAGGTTGAGATGGTTTGTAGAGAGATGGAGAGAGGAGAGTTTGTAGAGAGAAGGCGATTGTGTAGAGGGAAGGAGATGCGATGACGGTGGTGGTTGTGCTCCCCAACAGTAAGAGGAGTAGAAGAGGGAAAAGTAGGGGATAGGGATGAAGATGGAAGATGGAAGAGGGAGAAAAAAAATCAAACATACCTCGTGTTAAGTTTCTGCCGCCGTCTCCCCTGTTATGGATGAAGATGGAAGATGGAATCATTGAAGATAGAAGGAGGCTGCTGCATAGTTGAGTTTGTGTTTGGAAAGCTAGGGTTGAACTTAAGTATATATATTTATTAAATATATATTTTATTCGAATAATATTCGCAAATATTCGAATCGAATATCATCACGCTCGTATTCGAGTCCTTATCGAATCAGAAAAAAATTCGAAATATTCGAATTTGAATTCGAATATTTCGAATACGAATACCGAATCGAATCAAAAAAATTCGATTTGTTTACATCCCTACCCTGCACACTTCACAGCCCTTATGTGCGAACACCCTCCTTCTCTACCCCAATAAAAGAAAAAAACAGATTCACCAAAAAAAGAAAAGAATTTATTGTTTATTGTCGAGCCCTCAGTTTATTGCCTATCTGCTCTGCATGCATATTCAAACATTCTTAAATTAACGCATTATCAATGATCTCAAATGACGTAAAGTAATAGGCTCTCTTTGCGGTTTTTTCATATCCTCTAGGATGTTAGCAAGTCAGATATTACTAGCAAGTAGTAATCTCACGTGTCAATGAAGGTTGTCTTTTATAGTTTGAAGATGGTTCACTATTATTCCCCTTCAAAATTGCAGCTCTTCTATTGTCATTCTCTAAACATTTAGTCATTTACTGGTTTTGCGCGCATTGTGTACATATATTTTCCTTCATAATCTTATCCTGAATGAACCGGAGTGGATAGAATCTTATGTGATTGGGTGTATTACTATTACAGAGGCCAGTTTGACAATGTCTAATTAACCAAAATAATCAGATAGCAAACAACTTGGATTGGTAGAAAGTATAAAAAATTATTTCCCCGAGTAGTGAAGGGATACAAAAAAGATACGAAAACTTTGATTTTATTCATACATATTATAAACAAGAATGAGAGGAAAGATACATATGTGTTGAAACTTCTTGCTGTGAATGAAAGAAAAAAAGAAATCACCTACCCGGTTAATCCAAATCCTGTTTGGCAGATGGTTCAGCGGTCGGGGTAATAATATTGTCCTTGGGTCTGTATTTGGACCTATATGTTGGTTTGTCCAGGCTGGAGCAAATGAAATTTGGTCGGGTAAGTTTATGTGACGTGGTTGGGCTTTATATTCAGCTGACTGATGAAGTAAGTGTTTTCTTTTCTTTCCTATTTTGCTTTTTATTGTATTTTGTTTTTTGTTTTCAAACAAAATCTACAATAGGCTTTCAAAACCACAATAAACTTCTGTGCAAAAGTTAGACATGTCTTGTACTATTGTCGGACTACTTAGGAGGTCGAAGATGGTGGCACTAGTTTTGGAGGAGACTTTTTACATAGAAATAATGATTGTGTTTAACGTTTTGGTAGAGGGAAGGACGCATAGAGTATGTGGCAGTGTGGTTTTTTTGTTATTCTCTAACTTTCCTGGATGAATGCTTACCTATTCCCCTTCTTTGTCACAGAGTGGTGTTCTTTACTTCTCTTTGGGCTTCGGCACGGATGATTTAGTGCTTTGGCTATCACTGATATGCAGCAGGATTGGAGAGGTCTCTTACATTGATTTTGCCTTTTCTTTTCTCTTTCTTTGTGATCCTTTTGGATATTTCTTATCCACCTTGTTTACCCTTTCTCTTTTCTTTATAGGTATCTTTTGGTAACAAAAAAAGAAAAGAAAAGAAAAGATAAAAAACAAGAAAAGAAATAATGATCTAGTTGTGGATCACCAAACTATGTTGATTAATGATTATGGTAAAGATCTGGAAAGCGATCAACAATACTAAAGAAAAAGAAAGGAAGATAAGGTAGCAGAATAGAGATGGCGGAAGTCGATTAAGCAAGGTCACAATCAACCTGCTCTGATACCATGAAGGAGTTCAAAATATGAAAACAATCTTGATCTTATTCATACACAATATTGGAATGCATACAAGTTATGTCTTGATCATCAAGTGATGCAGAGATAAGGAATTGACTACTAAAGTTATTCTACAATAATTCAACATCAATGAGAATTTTCTTGCCTTACAAATAGTATCTTCATAATAGCTAACCCCTCGGATAAAAGATGTGTCTGTTAGAGTTTTTCGTTAGCTTCTAGTTATTCTTATGTCCCTCTTAGATGCATGGGAAATGCATGCACAAAATTCTTTCCAGTTCTTTCTATGACCATCTTTATTTCACATACCAAGTGTTGAGAATGAATTCAATGATGACATTATTACTGAATCGGTTACCTTATTTTCCACCTCAGTAATTTTTGTGTTTACTCATTGCATGGTCTTGCCTTCTTTTTCTCTTTCGTTTTTAACCAGGTACTGTCGTACCAATGCTCGAAGCTATAATCAATGTTGTCCCTATAGAGAAGCTTGCCGTACATTTTCATGATACTTATGGTCAAGCTCTTTCAAACATTCTTTTGTCTCTACAAGTAAGTGTCTTCTTTCCTCCTTTCCCTCCAAGGAAAGTTTCACACTATGCCCACACATAACTAGCATACACAAGGATGTATCTGCTCATGTGAATTGGGATTGGAGTTGCATCATCTTTTGTGCACCATAAAATGTGTTTCAACATCAGTTTTGAGGTAATCTGATATAGATATTTCTAGTCTGGATGGCAATATACTGTTATTTGCTTGTGTTTGCTTTTTTCTTTCCAAAAATTATAGCTGCATGGGATCTCTTACTGAGAAAGTGGTGGGTGGCTACATGATTTTGTCTGAATATCTGCATGTTTCTTCTATGATTTTGATTTCTATCGTAACTCCCATGACCACGAATACGAGGAATTACTTTCTCTCATTCCCCTCGGTCCTCCCATTCAGGCTCTTTGGTTGGCCGTTGTGTTTAAAATCTTAATATGTCGGGCTGTGTTTCATATGCCATTCCATCTATGTTGGTGTCGTTCTCAAAATCCTTTGCTCTTTCCTTTAGATAGCTTCATTTTGAAAGCCCAAGTACCTTCATAACTCGTGCTTTTATTTGTGCCTAGATTAAAGGGAACTCAATGCCAATGATTGGAGGCTTAGAAAACTTTAAGCCCCTACATGTACATTCAGGCTAGCGAGTTGCATTTCACCTCTTCTTTGTGTTACGCCCAAATTCAATCCCAACACCGTGGTTCCATAGTTCGACCACATCACGTGAAATCAATGCTTAACCTAACCAAAATATAATAATTCTCTGAATAGACGGAATAAGACAACCCAACATTCAATCTGAAATTACAACCTTAAAACTGTAAATTTCGAATGTCTAACAAAACTTATTCAAAATATCCTCCTCTAATGATAACAAAAGGTTTAGCAAAATTAAAACTATCAAACCAAATAGCCAATGACTCGGGCCTGCCTGCCAAACGACAATACTGAGGCTATGTAGAAGGGGTGAGCAAAAGCTGAGCAGGTTCATACACAGCCCCTCAGGTTTTTAAGGCGGGGTTGTCAACAAAAAAATTAGCGAAATTGGAACTATTAAACCAATGACTCGGGTCTGCCTGCTGAACGACAATACTGAGGCTAAATAGCTCTTACCGGCGACTTGGGATGGAAGATAAGTAGAAGGGGGTGAGTGAAAAGCTTAGTAGGTCCATACATACAGCCCCTTCCGATTTCTAACGAGGGATTGTCAACAAAAGATATCAAAATATATGTTGTTCATATGTGAGCGAAAACCAAGGAATGTTAGATTATCTAATCATGACTCTGGCAGTTTAATAACCCGAGTGGTCAAAACAATATTGTCTGATGTCGGAGTTCAAAAGAATAATAATAAGTGCAAAGACAAACTCGAGACGCCTAATTGTCCCCAACTATCCGTTACTGGTTGGTAAAGATGGGCTACTCACACACACCATGATCACATAGGCGGCGGTTTAACCACGTACACAAACAAAACACTCGAGGGCATCAAAAGTCCTCAAGTGTACAAATCAAAATGGTAATTCATGATTACTCCACAATTCCCAACGGCGTAAGAGTGTCTAATAAGGCTAAGTTTCACATTAACCCAGTCCATAAAACCTGGGGCCTTGAACCACATATTCTCAAACCTAAAGGGATTTTTCCTCCTGTCAAGTCCCCCAATACTGAAGGAAAATGGGGGAATGATCAGAAATTACCCTCGGAAGGGTCCTCTGGTTAAAAGCACCTACCAACTCCTCCCAATCAGAACTAAGGAGAAATCTGTCAATCCTTGAACAATGTTGATTAGGCCCCCCTCTGAACCAAGTGAAGTCATTCCCTTCAAGTGGTAGGTCCACCAATTCCATATCATTAATGAAGTCATTGAATTCCACCATAGCCTAAGAAAATGAATGCCCTCCAAGTCTCTCTTGAGGAAAATGTATCACATTGAAATCGCCTCCCACGCACCATGGAAAATTCCACCTTAGTCTTACAGATGTCAATTCATTCCACAGCCCTGAACGACGAATATCTGAGCATGGGCCATAAACGCCAGAAAAGACCCACAGAGAGTTATCTGCCACCCTTTTAAACAAACATGAAATTGAGAAGTTTCCTTTCACGTGATCCTCAACAGAAATAACTCTTCTATCCCACATAACAAGAATACCTCCCGCAGCCCCATCTGCATCAAGATGAACCCAGTCCATCCACCGGCACCCTCCTATACTATCCACCAAACTTATGTTCATACAACCCAATGTAGTCTCTTGCAAGCATATTACAGATGGCTTCCATATTCTGAGAGCTTCTTTAACAGCATACCTCTTCCGATAATTATTCAAACCCCACACATTCCAACTGATTAGGTTTAAATCCATTACACAGGCTAGTTTAATCTTTTGCTTCCCAGTTCCTCCATCTCCCTTCCTCGCTGCCCCATCAAAATTGATACTACATAGAAGATTTTTGAGCTCCATGTTTTCTTTATCCCGGATCTTAATCTGACTGGTTCCCACCTTATTTCTTGCTGATATCCGCCCCTACTCGAGTTCCATTAATAATTCCACAACTTTATCTTTATACCCATCACAAGATACACCCAGATATTTCCCAAGGTTTTTCGCCCTCCTACTCACCCATGTTGACATATCATTGTTTATATCCCCATCTATCAGCAATTATGGTTCCAAAACCTCTTCTGGTCTGACCACCGATATAGGGCTACAAATGACGACCTCCTCCGTGTCCTCACTTACCTTACCAGATGGTCCAATATTAACATCGTGATCAGGGTACTGCGAGGACTTCGGACACTCTTTCTTCTTGAAACTATCCATGGATTCATCTCTAATAGAGGCACCATCACCGTGCTGCTCCTCTCCCCTCGAATTCTCTGACTATAAGAGTTCTATCCTTGTTGTGAATGCTTTGGAACAAAGCCTCATCAACAAAATATATCTTTTTCCCACAGTCATCGTAAAAAACTCCATCCTTACATTCAAACGTCACCGACCTAAGCCCAGAATTCACACTTTCTTTATCGTTCTGCTTATGTTGTTCTTCCGCACCCTTCTGCCCAGTTGACTTCTTATCGGAACCTTCTTGAGAGCTATTAAATCCTCAACTAGCGACATTGTCTGTAGTTTCAAACGAGTTGACCTTATCTGCTGAAACTTGATCTTGGGCTCTGGGTGAGTTCAGTCCACTAAACTCTCCATGAACACCCTCGCTGGAGCCTGACCCAAACCCATCACCCCCATGTCAAAATCCTCCACACGAAAAACTGTTGGAAGACCCAGCCCATCACCATTGGGCTCAACTGACTTATCCTTCCCACTATCCTTTACCCCTTGTTTCGGGCCACCCAAACACCCTTTACGGGCTTGTCTTTGCCCGTGGACCTTTATTACCCTGCTGCCCCTTAATATCGCCTCGGCCCCTACTCTCAACGCCACCGTTTTGACTATTGAATTTGAATTTTGAATTGTCTGCTCCCCATGTGCTCCCCCAGCTTTTTCTGAAGACATCCGGCTTAACGCTACCAAAATTAGTACGATAACCTGAAGTCTTCACTTCCCCATTATGCGCGTGACCACCACTGTTCCCCCACTTCTCGAACCCATCGGAAATCTACAAGATCTGCTGTCATTGCCTCGCAACTGTTGAGGGTGGTAGAACACTGCCGTTTCAGCCCATATCAGGACGGAGAACACACTATCCCCCACTCCTAAACGAATGCATGCCGGTTAATTCTCTCTAAACTTCACTAAGATGCATGCCCATCTCAGATTCGACCTCTTCTCGGTAGCTTCATCCACTGCCACAAAACCCCCACACATCTGCCCAATCCTTTTCAACGCTTCCTTACCCCACTAATGTAGAGGAAGGCCCAAAACCCTGATCCAAATTTTGCTCGGTTTGCGATCCTTACTTAGACAGCACCCAGTTGGTCTCCATCTATCAAGGACCAGCGAAATTTTGTAGAACGACCATTCTCTCGTTCAGGATGCGAGTAGTTTCTTCCCTGGAGGGAAATTCGAAAAGGAAATAAGGCTCACTGGGTCAAATGATTAACACTTAACCCCCCCCCCCAAAAAGGATACTTTTTTTGAAAAGTAAATATAATATTAATCACCGGGTCAAATTAGGTGACGCGTCCTTGTACACATGGAGTATACAAGACCAAAATAATCAGACCTACAAACTATCCACTATATTAACAAAAGAATCCCCTGATTACAACCCCTAAAAAACCATACATTTCTCAGAAAAAGGATACTTGACAAAAAAAAAAAAAAAACCCTCAAACTTACAACCATTAATGTTAACAAACTTCAGATCTAGGTATTACACATCCATTCCATGGCTGCTTGACTTCAGTGGACTAAACTCTTGGGTTAGCCATTTTTTAATTCAACACTTTTTTTTAAATTTTTTTTTTTTTTTTCCCTCCTAAGGGGGGCATGGGAAGGGATCGAACCTGAGACCTCACACATTGTGAAGCCCCATGTCTACCAATGGGCCACCCCCTTAGGGGCTTTTAATTCAACACTTGTTTCTTCAAGAGTGGTAGTAGGATTTTGGGAGGGGAAAGATAGGAATTGTTTCGAAAATGTGGGTGGTTTGCTCTTCTTTGGTGTGCTTGAGGTGGAGATTAACAGTAGAATATTCAATGATAAGAAAATTCTGCTCAACTTGCTTCCAACCTACCCACCACCGACAATTCATTTTAAATAAACCAGCAGAGATACTAGCCTCACATCTAATATCCCTCCATCCTGGAGATCTGTAGGCGAAGAGTTCAACAACACTGAACTACTCCCTGACAGGTTGGAATGTGAATTGGTTCACCTTTTGCATTTCAATGATAAAGCATCTTAGTGAACCTAGAATCAAATAAGGTTAGGTTGACGAAAAAGGGTTGTCAGCTTAAAACTCATATAACCGTGTTCACACTCTAAATGCTAGTTTTTCTTGTAAAGGTGTAACCTTCTCTTTATCATGTTCATATTCTAAATGTACATGTATCGGTTATTTATTGAATGTTTGACAGTCTTCGCTTCCCCTTTTGTGTTTATATTTTCAGAGAACATATGGGGATCAGAACGTTGGATTCATCTGTATCAGGTCTAGGGGGTTGCCCATATGCCAAAGGTGCTTCTGGGAATGTAGCCACCGAGGATGTTGTCTATATGCTTAATGGACTTGGTGTGAAGACCAATATGGACCTCGGAAAGCTCATATTGGCCGGAGATTTCATCAGCAAGCATTTGGGCCGCCCCTCAGGTTCAATGGTTGCTAATGCCTTGAGCCGAACTGTGGCTTGTGCTTCCAAGCTATGAGGTACTTCTAATACTGTTAGCTGAACCACAGTTAGTCTTCTAAGATAAAAGATACTTCAACTAAAGTACTTATCTATTTGGCTGGTCCCATGGAGTGATCACCTATTGTTTGAAGTTGTCCTCTTTGTTTCACATTAGCTGACTTGATTCTTTTGCTTATAATTATCTTCTTTCTGGGTTTTCGTTTTCCTTTTCAAACAAACAAACACACACACACACACACACATATTTGAGTGCAGGCAGAGATGGAAGTGGCTTCCATACTGCATAGGTTAATCATCTCTCTCTCCCAAAATTATTGTCCTGTTTGACCCGGCACACGTATTAAGAAAAACAATTGACTTGATTATTAATATTGGTTTGATGCTTAGTTTGCTTTAAAGCCCATGTGCATGTGGCCCATAATTAAAGTAGGATGAAAAAGTTAGGGTAAAGTGGTAAAAGTGTTGTCATAAAAAGGGAAGTTTCAAACCAGACAATTATTTTTGGACGAACAAAAAAAAGGAAAGCAACACTATAATTTTGGGACGGAGGGAGTACTATTCTGAGTTGATCTAGGTTATGTTGGGCAATGCCTGGATTTGAAACTGGAAGAACAATTTAAAGTTTGTGTACTGCAAATTGTTCTTCCAATTCCTAATTTAAGGGTTCAAATTGAGTTCCCAAACATATTTTTAGTGACAGGCAAGAGAAAGTGATTTGACAACTGGTCAGTTATAATATCCATCTGTGAAACTAGAGAAGTGCACAAAACTGTTGTTCTGATGTTACATAGCGAGCATGGATATACTATGCTTGTTAGTCACCACCAGGTCGTGTTAAAAGCTGTGGCCACAATCAACCGAGCATGAGTCGTTACCCTCGGATCTAAATTCTTGCAGATTGCAGATTACACCCCTACCCAAGAAGAGGGATTCACTCTTTTATTTTTGGAAGAGGTTCCTTAATCAGCAAACCGAGGATTATCTTTTTTTCTTTATATTTGTGGAAGGTAGGGAAAAGGGTTAAATCTGCAACTTCAAAAATCTTTTATACTTTGTTGACTCCCTACATCTTATGTATTAAGTGTTAAAAATCTGTGAAGTTTTCAAGTGTATGTGGGTGATCACACTCAGTGATAAGTATGTAAATTGCACTGTGTATCAGTGTGCGTGATCATCGCACCATTTTAACCGTCTAGACGTGGGCTAAATAATAATTTGTTCTGCTTTTTGTTCGAAAAGCATTGTTGACCTTAATCAATGGTGAGAAGTGGAACATGCATGGAAGACAACGCCTAAACTCTCTGTAGTTAAGAGTTGTCTATAATTCTTCCTTGTTCTCAAGCTTCCGCCCCTTCGCTACTTATGATTTGTTTTTCGTGGTTAAAGATGGCATGCAGATTATATCAAATACTCTGATGGGGGTATTGAGCTACTACCTGCTGCATATGGTCAATCTTATTGCAAAAATCTGAATCATACAATGAAACAGGAGCTATTGTCTTAGTCTGCAGATATGTATCTGTATTCATTGTAAGTAGGCTTTATCTGAAAACTTCACTTACAGTACAGCTTATTACATGAAGAACGTACCCAAAGACATCCCAAATATAGAGAATGACATCAATTGGGTAAATTATTAGTCC